>JBBPBX010008413.1:0-18082 GCA_038048925.1 Garcialebias charrua | reverse complement strand
ATCAGCGGTTCCAGCATTGAACATAGTTTATTCTTGGTGTTTCTGAAGTGTTTTCTCAAATTTTGCATTATGTCGCACCAGTAGCTGCTCAAACTGACTGACAGTGATGATGAGATGTTTGGAACTATTGAGAGCTGCATGAACCACGTGACCACATATTGGCTAGTTCAAAGAGTGTTGCAACTCTCTGGCTCTGACAGAGACGGTCTGCATCTGTTAATACAGAATGAGTGAAAATGAACACATTATTAATGTGTTCTAAACTTTAGATTTAGGGTAAAATATCAAGTAATTTCAAGTAAACAGGTTCAAGTCCAATTCAAGTCTCAAGTTATTGGTGTAAAAGTCAAGGTCAAGTCACAACTCTCTGAAAATTTTTTCAAGTCAAGTCTAAAGTCTTAATATTAATGACTCGAGTCTGACTCTAGTCCAAGTGATGTGACTCGAGTCCCCACCTCTGGTACCTGAAAATTCAATTACATTTATTTATATAGTGCCAAGTCACAACAGAAGTTGTCTCAGGGCACTGAACAAAAACATTCACAATCACATACATAAAAAAGTTATAAAAGCTACATACTGTATCTAAGGAAGCCAGCAGATTGTGCTGAATCTTCACTTTGTCACAGTCTCCCATCCTGGGCAAGCACGAAGGCAACAGTGGAAAGGAAAAACGCCCTTTTAACAGGAAGAAACCTCCAGCAGAACTGGGGCAGATCCGATCCAGTATCGGTATCAGTATCCGATATACCAGCATTATTTAAGTATCGGGTATCGGATCAAACCTGCCGATACTTTTCCGATCCAGTTTCAAAGAGCACTTGTGTTCAATCACATTCTGTGACTGCCCTTCTTAACATTGTCTGAGATAAACCCAATGAAGACACTCTTAAGCCTTACAATAGGGGGTTCCCTATTGTAAGGCTTAAGAGTGTCTTCATTGGGTTTATCTCACACAATGTTAAAATGAATAGTTTGGGTGCAAAAGTTCCATTATACAGAGTCAAATACCTGAACAGTATCGGATCGGGAAAGTATCGGTATCGGTCGATACTGAGTTAATAAGTATCGGTATCGGATCGGAAGTGAGAAATGTGGATCGGTGCATCCCTAAGCAGAACCAGGCTCAGGACGAAAGGCCGTCTATTTCGATCGGCTGAGTTTGAGAGGAAGGAGAGACAGACAAATACAGAATGACAGGTCCAGGTGTACTTTCTATTGAAGGAAAGATTATTAATAATAAGAGTACTGTAATAAAAAAAAAACACATGTTAAGATAGAAATAATTACAACACAAACAGGTGGAGTAAAGCAAGTAATTTATATGAAGAAATTAGGACGCATCGCCACCTGTTGGACAAAACGCTCAACTACAGGCAGGTCAACAGTGCAATGAAATATCCTGTTGCATGCTCAATAATCCAGGTAGAAAAATCTAAATTCTAAGTCTGGTCCTCTGGACATAAAATAAAAATTAATAATAATAAAAATAACAAAACCTTGAACATACCTTTATAGAGAGGAACACTGGTTGGAGAGAGGAGTAAAGGAGGCCATCTTTGTGAAAAGAAACCATCCATCATTAAACAGAGGTGGAGGCCTCCGTGTTCCACTGTCCCCCTCTTACAATGCTGTTATTGCTAGTATCACTCAGCCCTCTGTGAATAGCAAACAACCATCAGGGTGCTAACGGTCCATCGTTAGGCTGATGGTCCTCCTTGATCATGTGAGCAGCTGGTTTCAGCTGTCATCAGCAAACTGGTTGATCCACTGTGAGAGGGTGCTATTTACAAGACTGAGCTGAATACAGCAGCTCAGACTATCAGACTATTTATCTATTTATTAAAAATATACAGTATATACAGTATTTTTATTTTTTTATTGTTTTTTATTTATAAATAGATAAATGTACAGTACTGTACAGTCACCAAGCACTTAGCCTATCCTAACACAGTTTTTAAAGATGAAGGAGTCAGTTGAATTGTCTCCCTCCTCCCTGCAGGCTCCATAGGGAGCTTGCTCCCTTTATGTGAAAGGCAGACAATTCAACTTATTCCTTCATCTTTAAAAACTGTGTTAGGATAGGCTAAGTGCTTGGTGACTGTCCAGTACTGTACATGTATTCATTTATAAAATTTTTTTTATTTTTTTTTATTATTTTTATTTTTTTATGAGATGCATGCTCGTAAGTCCGGGACCTCGTAAGTCAGAGCGCTCGTAAGTCGGGGACTACCTGTANGAATGTACCTTGGGAGTGGTCATCAGAGTGTCAAGCATCATTCGAACACCTCAAAACACTGCTGCAATCTCCACCAGTCCTTGCTCAGCCACAGTCACACCTTGGCTTCCAGGTACATTGTGATGCCAGCGATGTGGGATTGGGAGCTGTTCTGATGCAAATGGTGGAGGGAGAGGAGAAAGCCATTGCATTTGCCTCTAGAGGACTCCGTGGGGCTGAACTCCGTTATTCCACCTCTGAAAAGGAATGCCTAGCGGTTGTATGGGCAGTTGAAAAATGGCGCCACTATCTGGAAGGAGAGATGTTTGATGTGTTTACAGATCATGCTGCACTAGCCTGGGCATTTAACTGCCCAAAGACCTCATCCCGGCTTACTAGATGGACATTAAGGCTGCAAGCATTCACGTTTCGGGTGCATTACAAAAGAGGGTGCTGTAATGCTGTCCCTGATGCCCTGTCACGTGCACCACCTGGGCAGGAAGGTACCATCAACGTTGCTATGGCAAAAGACTACTGGATAGATCTCCCCAGCTCACTACAAGATATTGAGAGTGCCCAAAGAATTGATTCTCTTTGCATGGAGCTGGGACAAACCGTCACCCTTCCAACGCCTGGACGAATACATCATGTTTATCAACAAGGTGTCTTATACCGGGGCGTTCCATCCAAATATGGTGGATTCAACTACCAACTGGTTGTCCCAGCCAATCTGGCAGCAAGTTTCCTCACCTACTACCATAACAGTCCAGTGGGAGGCCATTTGGGAAGGCTTAAAACCCTTCTAAGAATTTTGGAAGTGGCGTGGTGGCCAACTGTAAGGAAGGATGTATGGAGTCATGTCAGGGTCTGCCAAACTTGCCAAAAATACAAGGGCACTAACCAGAAGCCTGCTGGACATCTCGAGTCACCAGACGTTAGTGCACCAGGGGAAATGTTGGGGGTAGACTTCATGGGGCCATTCCCTCCTAGTAAAGCTAGGAACACTGTGTTGATGGTGGTGGTGGACTATTACTCCAAATGGGTGGAACTATTCCCTTTACGAGATGCCAAGACCCCTAAGGTGTGTCACATCCTCAGGAACGACATATTTACCCGCTGGGGGGTGCCTGCATATTTGGTGTCGGATAGAGGACCACAGTTTACCAGCCGCCTGTTAGCCAGTTTGTGCACTTCTTGGGGTGTAGTCCAAAAGCTGACCACTGCTTATCATCCTCAAACCAACCTCACGGAGAGAGTCAATCGGACCCTGAAGACCATGATTGCTTCATTTGTTGGACGTCAACACAATGGCTGCAAAAATGCTAATGTGATACAAGCTAGTTTGATACAAGCTGGTTTGCTAGCCTGTTTGATCCAAAATGGCCGCCTCACCTAATGAGCTTGTTTGATCCAAAATGGCCGCCTCACCTAATGAGCTTGTTTGATCCAAAATGGCCGCCTCACCTAATGAGCATATTTGATTCAAAATGGCCGCTTCACCTTATGAGCTTGTTTGATTCAAAATGGCCGTCTCACCTAATGACCATGTTTGATTCAAAATGGCCGTCTCACCTAATGAGCATGTTTGATTCAAACTGACCGCCTCACCTAATAAGCTTGTTTGATTCAAAATGGCCGCCTCACCTAATTAGCTAGTTTCATACAAAATGCCCCAAAGGCATCCTCCACACCAACAGAATGGCCTCATATACATACCAATGGCTGCAAAAATGCTAATTCAAGTTGTCATTTGACAAACCCATGGGAAGTCTAGGTAGAATGTCAAATGACAAACTCCCATGGGAAGTCTAGGTAGTATGTCAAATGACAAAGGCTTTGGTAGTACTATATACTATATACTATATATATCAAAGTCAACTTTATTGTCAGAACTGCAATATGTACAGGACATACACAGGATTGAAATTGCATTTCTCTCTCAGTCCCTCGGTGCAACAGTAACCATTTAAACACTAAACAATTAATAAACAAGCATAAAATGAAATAATAAAAGTTTAGTACTGTCCTGAGTTTTTTGCATAGTAGTTTTTCATAGTAGTAAAAAAGTATAAAAAGTTTCACCAACACCAAAACACCAACATTTAATAAACATAATCATAAAATGAAATAGAGTGTAATACTGTCCTGAGTTTTTTCATAGTAGTTTTCCATAGTAGTATAAAAGTATAAAAAGTTTCACCAACACCAAAAATGAAATAGAGTGTAATGCCAGTGATTTGACTCTTCTCTAACAGACCTTTTCCACGACCACGCAATGTGTCTTTCAATATGGTTGTTTTAAGAAATGAGAAGCAACTCATTGCATCAGTTGGGGTTAAACAACTGGTTGCCAGCTGAAAAATAATCAATCGTCCATGCAGTAACTATCCAATAGGAGGCTCGTACCTATTAGCTCAGTTAAATTCAGGTGGCAACTTAACTTCTTTTTTTTTTTTTTTTTGGCCAGCCAGTGTATTTCACACAGTTTAATGAATCTGTTTTTTGTTGTTGTTTTGTTTGTTTTCCGGCTGCTCCCTGCATTAGGGGTCGCCACAGCGAACTAAGTCACATGAAGACTTTGCTGTTATTTTTACGCTGGATGCCCTTCCTGACACAACCACAGACCACCGAGCTACCACAGCCCTCTGTGTAGATCAGAGAGCTGCTATGCAGGACACCCGGAGGAGCAGATGGTGGGGGGTAAAGGACCTTGCTCAGGGGCCCAGATGGGGCGAATGAGGGTGGGGGCAGGCGTGGGTGCTTCACCTACCCCACCCATATTTTTGATGTTGTTGGTACCGGGGCTTGAACCGGCCATCTTCCGATCACAGGCCCACCTTTTCTAACCTCTGCACCACCACTCCCCTCTTTCATAAATCTGTATAATGTATAATTTTCACTTTCTAAAAGGATTGGCAAAAAAATAAAATAACTTTTTCATGATGTTTTTTTTTTATTTTTTTTTTTAGATGCACCTGCATTTTGAAAAGGGAATGGTGTAGGAATGCTGCTCTGATGTCAGATAACATTTTTTTATTGCTGTTGGCACATTTACATCTTTTGAAGATCGTCCCAGTGTGTTTTGTACCTCACCGGTTTACAGTCTCCATTATCTTCTGCCCTTGATAGAGTTCCTGTACTGCTGACTTTTTAAATAACTTTGCTAACTTCTTCTGGAACAAGGCTGCAAACCAGTTTAAATGACAAATTATAAAATAAATATATGATCAAGGCTTAGATTATATTCTCTGTTTACAAATGATGCATCAACTTTTGATATAAAAATGACAAAGCTTTGATGAATCGGGTGTTTTTGAGGAGTTGGTGGAAACATATTTTATATTTTTTGTGGAAAAAAACAACATTTGGCTTTGCTGGATCTCTGCCTCTTCCTGATTTCCAGTCTTTGGATAGAATCTTCTGTAAGACCGAGGCGTCCAGTCCATCTGGTGAGGAAGGTGAAAGACGGCCCCTTTGCTCTGAGGGTAAAGTTGACTTGAAATGAGTTTTAAAAGTTGTCTGAGTGCAGAATTAAGATGTTTTCCTGGTTGAGCCTCAAGTGCCCGTGCCAAAACAGATGCATCTGGCTCCGAAAGCTGTTTATACTCCGTGTCGTTTCATTAAAGGGAATACACGATTTGTTTGTGACTGAAGTTACAGAAATTACGAGATCAAGTTTGCACACTGGATGTTTTTGAAAATGGAAATATCAAAGAGACTACTTGAACAAAACAGGTGGTAACATCTCCCCCTCGCCTTCAAATTAATTTGAGGAACTATCCAAGGGCTTCATTAAATTTAGCCTTTTGGCAGGGCTGTCAATTTGTCTTTTTTATTTTAAATCCCAGTTTGTCACAGTCCTTGTGGAACAGTGTGGATGTATGTAGATATGAAACGAATCAAATGGTGTTTTTTCAGTGGATGTGTTAGAGTCTACATATAGAGCAACACGGGTGATTTGCCAGTAACAGTTTTCAAATTTGCTGGGCATGGGCACCGGCGACCCCCGTGACCCAAAATGGAAGAAGTGGGTAAAAGATAACGGATGGATGGTTTTCAAATGTATTTACAAAAACTCAGAATACTCCACCAGTTCTGAGCCCATAAATGAGGTCAACAGAACAAAGATACCAACAGGGGAAACAAAAGCACTAACTGACCCCATGACTGAGACGAGAGGGAAACATAACATTTTAATTTAATTTTAAAGGGTAGACATGTTGGATAGACTAAATTATGTTAGCAACAGTTACAATATTTAACATCTGCTTCTGCTGACATACAACATGGTACAGTCCAGTCAGACTGATGTGATGCAGATGTTTACACTGAGTGGCAGGACAACTTCAGCAGAATCTCCAAAGATTCATCCATCCATTATTTTTACCAGCTTCTTCCTTTTCAGGTGCACATGTCCAACTATCAGTGTGTGAGAGGCGGGGGACACCCTGGACAGGTCTCCAGTCCATCACAGGGACATATAAAGACAAACGAGACAAACAACCATTCACTCTCTCACTCACACCTACAGACAATTTAGAGTTTCCAGTCAGTCTAACATGCATGTTTTTGGTCTGTGGGAGGAAACCGGAGTACCCGGAGAAAACCCACGCATGCACGGAGAGAATATGCAAACTCCACCCAGAAAGGCCCACAGCCGGGATTCGAACTGGGGCAACCTGCTCGCTGAGTTGGCATCTCTACCAACTGCGCCACCATGCTGCCCAACCGGCTACTCAAAGAAACAAAAGTTAAATCTTTGCAAATGACATAAATGACAGCAGCAAGGCTTGACAAAGGAAGTTAATAAATGTGTGCTCTCCAAATATTAAATAACTATATCAAATGTTGCGAAAGTGTGAAAATAACCTACATAAATATATAAATGCTCAGTTATCTGACTTAGGCTATCTAAACTTGTGCGTATTTACAATCAGCAAAATAAGATACCAAATTTATTAACGTATTTTTCGGACTATTAGCTGCACTTATAATCCTTTAATTTTCTCAAAAATCGACAGTGAGCCTTATGTATTAATTTTGGTTGTGCTTACCGACCTCAAACCAATTTTATGTGGTTATTGTGAGTGAGTTGAAAAAAGTTTGACTCATCTGACTGTTTTGTTTCACTTAATGCGCCTTACAATCTGATGCGTCTTATAGTGCAAAAAATACGGTACCCCAATCTTTGTTACTGTGTGGCTGCAGGTACTGTGGTCACAGAAAAGTTGGTCTGAAATAGATCTACAGACTGTCATCTTAGTGCCCGGTAGCACAAACATCTTCATAAAGAATGTCAAGCTTTTTGGTTTTGTATCTCTATTTTTCTCCTTCTTTACCAAATTATGTGGCATTCTGAAAACAAAATAATTAATAAATAATTAATAAATTTAAAAAAAGAGCATACACCATCCATGTTGGATGCACACCTTATCACTGATTGATAAATCATTTGAGACGTTCCCATTTATTAACCTAATCTACAACCGTAATAAAAGTTTAAGAAGGCCGTGCTTTGTAGCATGCAGCTACGTGCACTTCGGCCAACTGTACGGACATATTCTCATTGTACCTCGGTGCAATGATAATGAAGCTTATTTTGATTCTGATTAATACTATTTAGATTTCATGGTTTAAAAAAATGAATCTAAAATAAAATAGTTTATCTTAATTAAGATCTAACGAAGATATCATTTGGTCATTACTATGTTCCTAAATCCGTTGTGTTGTGTGGCTGCTTTATTGTATCTGCAGCAGAATGTTTGAAATCTGTGCTATTAAATCTCAAGACTATCAAGGCATTCTGGAGAGAAAAGTGCCTCGCAGTAAGCGTGGTCTTCATTGCAGGTCATGGATCCTCCAAGAGGATGATGACCCAAAACACAGCTAAAAACACCCAAAACATTTCAGAACAGAGCATTTTCAGCTGTTCTGAAGTGGCCTTCAAAAATCTGTGTAAGGAGCTGAAACATGAAGTCTGGAGAAAGCAGTCTTCAAAGCTCAGAGAGCAGTTTACTCACAAGGAATGGCCCAAAATATAAAATATAGTTTTGACAGACGCAGAAGTCTTAGAAAGACTTACAGAAATCATTTGATTGCAGTGACTGCCCCAGAAGGTTGTACAACAAAACATTCAGTTAAAGGTACCGTCCTTTTCCCCCCCAATCTGTGCCAATAATGTTTATTTTAAAATCTGATGCAACAACTTTTACAAGCAGCTACAGTACTGGTTTTCAATAGGTCACTAAAAGTGAACTAATGAAATGCCTTCTTATCTTATTCTTATCTGAGTCCTTAGTCATTTTGACCTAAGGGTAGCAGGAGGGTTAATATTACATTTCAGCGCATTTGTACGGACTTCAAACCCCTAGATTTCCTTCAAATTACGTCTATGTGTATCTTGCAGGTTTGTGCCAAACACAAATTGTACAACCTTTTGTGGAAATATGTAACCCTTCAGACCAGGAATGTAGTAGTTCGGTATAAAGCGTCCCATCATATTTTCTACCAACCATGTGTACGTATGTGTTGGTCAGCCTAATGCTGTCATTAATCTCAGACCCAGCTCCTGTCATTCTCTATTTCATTTAGCAGACTGAGAGTCGGAGGATGCAGGACGGCAACAAAAAAGAATCGAAGTCTCCAGTAATGGTGAGCGCAGAGAGAGAGAGGCACTGTTTCTGTTGGCTGCTAGTATCAGTGATCAGTGTGTGTCAGGGCATAGCATTGCATTATGCATCATCACCAGGACTATAGCTTCCTAATGAAAGCTAATGACGGACTCCGTGGTTCCATATTTGGTCTGCTGATAATACAGTACACAAGTCTATTCTTATCCCTCTTTGGCTTTTCCCTCTAATATGATTTGCACCTGTCTCCTCTTATATTGCCCGTAATCTTGACCTTCACCAGTTCTCTCTCAGGTGGACTTCTGTTTAAAAGGAAACCCACCTGTGTGTGTGGGTCTACTGATACTAATGCTGTTCCTCCACAATCAGGACACATTATTGTCATTACTCTCAAGCCATCAAACTATTAAATTTTCAACATTTTTAGAAGTTAATTAATCTGATCTCAGAGGCAGTTTAGAAAAGCTAATGATTATTCTGATTGTCAATTAATCTTTTGGTGATTATTCTTTAATATATCAGGTAATTATTTAGTCTATAAAAAGTGAAAAATTGCCATCAATGTTCTGTGGCCTTGAGGGGACACAGTCAGATATCTTTAATTTTGTTCTCTCCAGACAAATGAATCAAAGATCCAAATGTACAACCACAGCTCTAAACAGGCAAAAATAAAAATATTTGATTATATCAGACAGTACAATGCACCTGCTAGTGCCTGTTTGGTCCTAGCACTCATTTAAACCAACCAGCCAGCTAAACATTAAAGGGATTGTGACATGATGTTGGAAATTTGCATATTTGTCACAACATACAGTATATATCTTATATCATTCTGCTCTGTTCGTTTTTGCAAAATAAATTATAAATATATTAAAATTTCATTCCAAGTTATGGTAGTTTTTTCTCTGGGACACGCCCCTAAAAATCAGCGCATTTCCGCAAAACGTCATTGTGACGTACATGTGGGCACTGGGCATAAGGCAGAGCCTTGCCCGTTTGTTTGGTGTGTTAACTGCTTTCCATACAGATTCATTTCCTGAAAGATCGCCTCTTTTTTTTTGTGTAACTTGAAAAATGCCGTCACGTTGTAGCGCATTTGGGTGTTCTAATATCAGCAGTGAACAAGTGAGCCTTCACAAATTTCCAAAAGATGAGAAACTTCGACAAGAATGGACAAGACAAGTGCAGAGAACGAGGGACCGATGGTGTATGTCTGCAGCAACCATTTTACTGCCAATTGTTTTCAGGAAAGACCTGGTATAAAAGAATCTTTAGGATTACCAGTAAGATTCAGAAGACTTTTAAAACCGGATGCTATTCCTACGATTTTTAAAAGAAAATCTACAGAAGAAAGTGCCACAAGAGCTACCACATCAAAACAACGCGGGGAAGCTACCGTCGGAAAAGAGTAAGTCTTTGTGTAAACATAATCGGAGGTGTTTACTGTTTTAGATGATAAACTATGTATTTAACGTGAGCTCATGTTGTTTTGTATGCTGTGAGTGTATAAAGCCAATTATCACGGAGGATTCTTCATGTGCGATGCTAAAAAAAAAATTTGCCGACATAAAATCAGGAGCAAACACACGTTGCTATTTATGTATTTTTAAATTATGTCTGCACGATCAAGTAACATCAGTAAGTTTTTTTATTCAGGGAGGGTTTATTAATGAGAGTTTTGTATGATTTACTGTCTTAAAATGATAGATCTCAGACGCAATCGGGACTCTGTTAGCTCAGCCCAAGAACAAAGAAGCCACATCACGAAGCTAACCCCACTTAGCTACTGTGTAAAAAATAAACCGTGTCTAAATCACTTTTCAATTGATCGAGTGTCCAATAACTGTATAGGATGAATAATAACCCTTCGATTGCTTTAATACATTCATGTACTAACAATAGGTTGTGTTTGTTCGACATGCTCCGCCATTATTATTTACATGCGTTGAGCAGCGGCTACCCACGGGTACGTCACAATGACGTTTTGCGGAAGTGCGCAGATTTTTAGGGGCGTGTCCCAGAGAAAAAACTACCATAACTTGGAATGAAATTTTAATATATTTATAATTTATTTTGCAAAAACGAACAGAGCTGAATGATATAAGATATATATGTTGTGACAAATATGCAAATTTCCAACATCATGTCACAATCCCTTTAATACTGGTATATGATGCTTCTTTTCCATAGTACCTTTTAGTACCACTACAGCTCGGTTCAACTCGGCTCGGTACGGTATACGTTGCATTTCTATAGCCCCTTTCATTGTACTTTTAGTACCGGTTCCAGTAGGCGGGGTTCAAATTGACATCACGCGCCTTACCAGCTGATGGCAGTAAGACCTTGACAGTACAGGGTGAGAATTTATTTTGACGTTTCTGGTAAAGTAAAAAGAATACAGATTATTTAAATGATAAAATAAAAAAATATATATAACCGGATTCCAAAAAAGTTGGGACACTAAACAAATTGTGAAGAAAAACTGAAAGCAATGATGTGGAGGTGCCAACATCTAATATTTTATTCAGACTAGAACACAAATCACAGATCAAAAGTTTAAACTGAGACAATGTATCATTTTAAGGGAAAAATATATTGTTTCAAAATTTCATGGCGTCAACAAATCCCAAAAAAGTTGGGACAAGTCCATTTTTACCACTGTGTGGCATCCCCCCTTCTTCTTACAACACTCAACAGACGTCTGGGGACAGAGGAGACCAGTTTCTCAAGTTTAGAAATAGGAATGCTCTCCCATTCATGTCTAATACAGGCCTCTGCCCTTTTCCACCGGTCGGCTCGGGTCGGATGTTATGTCATATGTGCGTCGCAGAGACCCCCTTTCATCCTTTTCCACCGGATATTCCGTGCTAAGCCGCGCGAGATTTCTTGAGATTTTTGGGCTGGTTTCAGAGGGGTGCCGAGGCGAGCTCACCCGCTCCGGAAGTAGGAAGGAGGAGACTCGAGCAGTTTTCACGGAAGCGAGGGAAGTGATCACGGCAGGACTTTACATGAATAACACGGTAAAAACAATTATTTGTTTTTAAATTTATAGCAAAGATGGGTCTTCAGCTGAACGTGTCCTTAATAAAATCACGTATTGCTCAAAACTGCAGGATTTTAAAAAGTAGGTTCGCCACGAGCAACGCGGCGCGCGGGCGGCTTTATGTCTTTAAATGTAGCTCAATGAACAGATATAAAATATATTTCATAGCTGACTTTATAGTACGAGGGCTCCTGAGCTCAACCACGCTTTAATATTGTCACGTAGTGGTCAAATCTGCTGCATTTAAAGTAGTTTCGCTTTGACTTCTTCCAAACCTGTGCGTGCACAACGAAAATAAATTATAAAAATTCGAATTTTATTTCAAATAACTCCAACAGGATACATTTAGTATATGAACATGTTGTGATCACACTATATTTTTTTGAAAAATATCAGCTATGTGGTTTTTGATATAATTGATAATATGTGATACAAAGTACAAGGGAGAAAATTAATGGAGGTAGCTTGACACATTTATGTCTATAACACATTGAATTTTATTTCAAATAACTCCAACAGGATACATTTAGTATATGAACATGTTGTGATCACACTGTGTTGTTTAAAAAAAAAAAACAGTTTCTGGACTAAATTAATCACATTTTTCTTTTACAGTCAACAGAAGAAAATCACCAGAATTCAACAACCTGTGTCATCTTCTGGAGGAAGACGTGAGACACCAGATGGAAATTTGTTACTTCTGTTTGTCACTTCAAACTTTTCCTATTAAACGTTATATTTTCTTAAGTGGTGTCCTCGAACATTCAATTTCCTAAACTTATTTTATAATGTGAAGTGTGTATTGTGTTTAAATCCATACTGGAAGTTAAGAGAACTTTCCATTTGCATTTGACCTTTAAAGAATCATAAGATAAAGATTATTAGAATCTGCTCAACTGTTATTACGTTATAAATTATTTGGTTCTAGGATGAAGTCATACAAAAAAAGTCAAAAATTAAAAGTGGCCAAAGTCCTTTGGACAGTTTAAAGTTAAAGAATTCACAGACCATCCATCTACCATCTACCACCCAGCAGCAACTTTACCAGGGAAACTCTGGCAGTTTCAAAGATCACAGTGTGATGTTTTAAATCAACTTTATTTATAAAGCACATTTTAAAAACCACAGGGTCAACCAAAGTGCTGTACAATAACATAAAAGACAAGTTAATTAAAAACTATAAAAAGCATACAAAAATAAATACATATACCAGTCTTACTGCAGGTGTGTTAACATGCCATAAAAGATAAGATCACGTGTTAAAAGCCAAGGAATAAATGTGTGTTTTTAAATAAGATTTAAAAAGTTTTGAGGACTGTCAGCAGCAACTGCTCAGCTGATCTGAGATCGGGGAGGGCAGGAAGGTTGAAGCAGCTCAGATAAATATGGTTTTGCAACTTTATCAAGCACCTTGTGCATAACTAAATAATAAAATATGCTTTAATACATCTTTATTGTAAAAATACTAAATTGGAAAATACATGGGTTTAAAGAAGGCAACAAGGTAGGATTATGAATTGGGTTTAAAGATTACAGCTCATGAGGTACTCATTATAGCATGACATCTCTTTCACAACATTCTGTCAAAGCCTTTATTGTGTTCTTCTTCTAGTGGTGGCTAGTACTGTAGTAAATAGCTTGAGGGAACACTACTGCCACCATGTGGTAAGACGAGTAGGATTCTGGACCCCGCCCACAGAAGGGGTACAAAAAAGCTGTGGAAACAGAACATAGATGTGACCCGACCCGAACTGAGCCGATCTGAGCCGATCCAACCCGAGCCGAGCCGAGCGGTGGAAAAGAGGCATAAAAGAACACAACTTATAATCACTAATCAGATTGCTGCCCTTCTAAATCTATACCACCAGCAGAGTGCTACAAACTGAAGTCATGAAAAAAAGCACTATTTCAGCTTGTCAATTAAAAATGGGGAAAATAATAATTGACCAAAAAACCTGCAGTTTTCTCAACACAGCTGAACTCATCTTGGATAAATAATATACAGTACAAAGATAGGGTCACAATCCTTAGTCTGACAAGACAGATAAATGAGATGTGCTCAGATCAAATCCAGTTTGTTCACCATGAAACACAGAGGAAAGAGAGGCTTCATACGAGGCAGCAAGGCCACAAATATGTAAGGGATTTGATGAGAATGACTTAAATCAATAAAATATTTCAGCAGTATACCCATATATGTCTGGCTTCTTCTTCTTTTTCTTCTTCTTTCGGCTTTTCCCTTTTCAGGGGTCGCCACAGCGAGTCATCCTCCTCCACCTCACTCTGTCCTCTGCATCCTCTGTCCTCACTCCAACTACCTCCATGTCCTCTCTAACTGCATCCATATATCTCCTCTTTGGTCTCCCTCTTTGTCTTTTTCCTGGCAGCTGCATTTCTAACATCCTTCTACCAATATACCCACTGTCCCTCCTCTGGACATGTCCAAACCATCTCAGTCTGGCCTCCCTAACTTTATCTCCCAGTTGTTTAACATGTGCTGTACCTCTGATGATCTCATTCCTGATCTTATCCATCCTTGTCACTCCTAAGGAGAACCTCAGCATCTTCATTTCTGCCACTTCCAGTTCTTTCTCCTGTCTTTTTGTCAATGCCACTGTCTCCAGACCATACAACATAGCTGGTCTCACCACTGTCTTGTAAACTTTTCCTTTGACCTTTGCTGACACCTTTTTGTCACAAATCACTCCTGAAACTTTTCTCCATCCACTCCATCCTGCCTGGACTCTCTTTTTCACCTCTTTACCACATTCCCCATTTTCCTGGACAGTGGACCCCAAGTACTTGAAGTCCTGCACCTTTGTGACCTCTGCTCCTTGTAGCCTCACTGTTCCACTGGCCTCCCTCTCATTCACACACATGTACTCTGTCTTACTACGGCTGACTTTCATTCCTCTTCTTTCAAGAGCATACCTCCACCTCTCCAAGTTCTCTTCCACTTGTTCCCTGTTCTCACCACAGATCACAATGTCATCTGCAAACATCATAGTCCATGGGGATTCCTGCCTGACCTCATCTGTTAGTCGGTCCATCACCAGAGCAAACAAGAAGGGGCTCAGAGCCGATCCTTGATGCAATCCCACCGCCACCTTGAAGCTATCTGTCACTCCCACAGCACATCTCACCACTGTCCTGCTGTCCTCATACATGTCCTGTACCAGTCTAACATACTTTTCTGCCACTCCAGATTTCCTCATGCAATACCACACCTCTTCTCTTGGCACCCTGTCATATGCTTTTTCTAAATCCACAAACACACAATGGAGTTCTTTCTGACCCTCTCTGTACTTCTCTATCAACATCCTCAAAGCAAAGATGGCATCTGTGGTGCTCTTTCTTGGCATGAAACCATACTGCTGCTCACAGATAGTCACCTCTTGTCTAAGCCTTCCTTCCACAACTCTCTCCCAGATCTTCATCGTGTGGCTCATCAACTTAATTCCCCTGTAGTTGCTACAACTCTGTACATCACCCTTGTTCTTAAAAATGGGAACCAGCACACTTCTTCTCCATTCTTCAGGCATTTTCTCACCCTCAAATATTCCATTAAATATTTGAGTCAAAAACCTCACTGCCATCTCTCCAAGACATTTCCAAACCTCCACTGGTATGTCATCAGGTCCTACTGCCTTCCCCTTCTTCATTCTTTTCAGAGCTTTCCGGACTTCACCCTCACTAATCTTTCCCACTTCCTGGTCCACAGTTTCTATTACCTCCACTCTTCTTTCTCTTTCATTCTCTTCATTCATTAGCTCCTCAAAGTAATCCTTCCATCTTCCCATCACACTCTCCTCACTTGTTAGAACATTCCCATTCCCATCTTTAATAAGCCTAACCTGCTGCACATCCTTTCCAGCCTGATCCCTCTGTCTTGCCAATCGGTACAAGTCCTTCTCGCCCTCTTTAGTGTCCAGTCTCCCATATAACTCATTGTACGCCCTCTGCTTTGCCTTAGCTACTTCCCTCTTTGCTCTATGTCCCATCTCCTTATATTCCTGTCTCCTCTCTTCAGTCCTCTCACTGTCATATTTCTTCTTGGCTAATCTCTTTCTTTGAATGGCGTCCTGCACTTCACTATTCCACCACCAGGTTTCCTTATCATCCATTCTCTGTCCAGATGACACACCAAGTACCTTCCTACCTGTCTCTCTAATTACTGTTGCTGTAGTAGCCCAGTCACTTGGAAGCTCTTTCTTACCACCCAGAGCCTTTAACAGCTCGTCTCTGAATTTCTCACAACATTCTTCCTTCTTTAGCTTCCACCATTTGGTCTTCTTCTCTGATTTTACTCTTTTTCTCTTCTTCGCAACAACAGTCATTCTACACACAACCATCCGATGCTGTCTGGCCACGCTCTCCCCTGCTACAACCTTACAGTCTCCAATCTCTCTCAGGTTTCCTCTTCTACACAGAATGTAATCGACCTGTGTACTCCTTCCTCCACTCTTATAGGTCACTCTATGTTCCTCCCTCTTTTGGAAATAGGTATTGACTATACTGTACATAGTTCCCATGTGACGTCACATCTGTGGGTTGTCCTTTTTGACCCTCCCACATGTAGGCTAAGCAGCAGTTGGAGCGCATTCTGATAGATGTCCATTTTTCACGTTGTTTTTTTTGTTAATTTCTAATTAATTGCAATGGTTACTTCGTGTTGTGTCAGTGGGTGTTCCAGTCGGGTAGACGTTTGGGCAACGCGCAGGTTTCAGTTAATCAAAAAAAAAGAAAACGTGAAGGATTTATCTCATCGGAGAAGCTGGACTGCAGCTCCTTCACTCTCTGAGTCTGGCTTTGATCTGCTCTGGAAGACGTCGTCCTTTTGGCCGGTAAACAAAATATTCTACATAAATCATTTTGTGAAACTATGTCAGAACAATGTTAGAGTACAACTGTCTGTGTGTTAGAGCTGTTTTTTTTTTTTTCATTATTTAGCAAACCGTCTTGCATGCTGTTAGCTTAGCATCTCGCTAACGCGACAATGGCCTCCTCTGCTCCTCACGGTCCACCAGACCGTCCCAGTTGGAGAAGGAGGACGGGAGCCAAGTCGTGCGGGCGACGCGTCGGTCCCATGGGACGTGGACGTGCCTCCGCGGCCGCCTCAGCGGATGCACGCCGTCCGACCTGAGCTCCCGCGAGCCACGCTCCAGATGCTAACAACATGCTAACTTCCAACACGGTAAGACTCAAAAGTGCTGGTTCTGGTCCGTGTTCAGCTTGGACTGTTTGTTGGCTGTGTGTTATTTTAGTTAAACCTTTTTTTAGCTGGTTAGATCTGATTGAGACAGTTTACACATCTTTTTTGGATTTAAAGCTGTGAAGCCGGTGTGCTGTGAAGCCGGTGTGCGCTCGCTCCTTGTATTAATTAAATAATTAATGATATCGGAGTAACTACTTTGTGACAAGTTGTCTGATTCGTCTGCCATGATTTCTTTCTCAAACTCATTTAACTCGACCACTGCCAGTTTGCTCTTGTTCCTTGGTGAAGCTGTGGTAGCTCGTGTTATTGTCCGTATAATTTGCTCTGCTAGTTCGCCATCTTGCCTTCTTCTGCCTTTAGATGTGGTGCGAAAACCGGTTTGCGCAATACTGGGGGCGTGTCTGGGAACTATGTATAGCCATTTCCATTCTCTTGGCAAAATCCACCACCATCTGTCCTTCCTGGTTTCTTTCCTTGACACCAAACCTACCCATCACTTCCTCATCCCCTCTGTTTCCTTCACCAACATGTCCATTCAGGTCTGCTCCAATCACCACTCTTTCCTCCCTGGGAATACTCTCTATCACTTCATCCAAATCTTTCCAAAATGTATCTTTCTCCTCCCCATCACATCCAACCTGTGGAGCATAACCACTTACTATGTTTAGCATCAGACCTTCTACTTCTACCTTTAGACACATCACCCTATCTGACACTCTCTTCACCTCTACTACATTCTTTGCCAACTCCTCCTTCAGGACCACCCCTACTCCATTTCTCTTTCTATCCACACCATGGTAAAACAGTTTGAACCCTGCTCCAATACTGCGAGCCTTGCTGCCCTTCCACTTGGTCTCTTGGACACATAAAACATCTACCTTTCTTCTCTGCATCATGTCAGCCAGCTCTCTACCTTTGCCTGTCATTGTCCCCACATTTAGAGTTGCAACCCTCAGTCCTACATTCTTCACTTTCCT
>JBBPBX010008412.1:48162-58162 GCA_038048925.1 Garcialebias charrua | reverse complement strand
CTCCAGATTCTCTGAACCTTTTGATGATATTACGGACCGTAGATGGTGAAATTCCTAAATTCCTTGCAATAGCTCGTTGAGAAAAGTTGTTCTTGAACTGTTCGACAATTTGCCCACGCATTTGTTCACAGAGTGGTGACCCTCGCCCCATCCTTCTATGTGGATGACTGAGCATGTCAAGGAAGCTGCTTTTATACCCAATCATGGCACCCACCTGTTCCCAATTTGCATGTTCACCTGTGGGATATTCCAAATAAGTGTTTGATGAGCATTCCTCAAATTTCTCTGTCTTCTTTGTCACTTGTGCCAGCTTTTTTGAAACATGTTGCAGGCATCAAATTCCAAATGAGCTAATTATTGCAAAAAATAACAAAGTTTACCAGTTCGAACGTTACGTATGTGGTCTTTGCAGTGTGTTCAATTGAATATAGGTTGAAAAAGATTTGCAAGTCATTGTATTCTGTTTTTATTTGCGATTTCCACAACGTGCCAACTTTTCTGGTTTTGGGCTTGTATATATATATATATATATATATATATATATATAATATAGGTGTGTGTGTGTGTGCGTTTATTTACATATATATAATCTAGGTGTGTGTGTTCATAAATGAACCCTAATGTTTGTATACTGTACTTTACTTTCAGATGGGCTTGATGAGAGTGTGGAGCTGTAAACACCACCACAGTCACATGCAGCATGACTGTTGGAATGTGGATTGACATAATGTCAGAACAAACCAACGACCTTATTCTATGGTTGCCCCTAGTGCTGGACGATAATTCAATAACAATAAATATCGCAATATACTTTTATTCAATAACGATGATATGAAGTTTAAGCATATTTTCGATATTTCGATAGGATTTTACAACTTTTCACTGACGTTTTTCTCTTTCTGTTCGGGTTGAAGCGGCTGCTTCAACAACGCGCCCGGACAGAAAAGGCTGTGACACAAAACGTGCGTGGTGACGTCGTTGTTACGCAGCGCTCACTCCAGCAGCAGACGTTAGCGGTAGCAGGCTAAAAGCTAAGCTAGTCTCCAAAGCGTGTTGTTTTCGCTTCAAAACGAGTGCTCATGACCGTCAGAATGTGACTGAACAAAGTTTCACAAGCGAAGAGAAAGCAGACGACATCACTGATGAGAGGAAAGACTAATTTGTCGGTGTGGACGTAGTTCGGTTTTGTTAAACTGCAGGCTTCTTCTGCAGCGAGTCCTACTCGGTTTTAGCCTGGCCCTCGCCTTCCTGCACAGCTCCGCTCAATTCTCATTTCCCTTCACTGCACAGTCTGGGATTTCTCTCATAGACAACGATTTCTCCTGTAGATTTTTGACCGGACCAATCAGAGAACAGAAGGGGCGGAGTTTTGGACCCTAACCCACGCCCCCACCTGTCCCAGCGCAGAGCAGCGCGCAGTCAGCGAGCAGCGGCATGTTCTCATTCAAAGCGATGCAGGACTGTTTTATATGTGACACAAATTTATTAATTTCCCCTTCTTAATCCCTTATCTGGAGTTTTTTTTGTTTTTTGGCCAAAAGTCAAGTGATCGCTCGCTCCCTCCTCCTTCTCTCCCTCCGCTGAAATGAACAAGGAAATGGCTGAGGTTGTCACGAGAATTAAACTCGGGTTTTACGTTGCTGCCCGAGTCCCATCAGATTTTCTGGTCTTCTGGTGAGCTGGACCAGCGATCCATGGTTTTATTTTATTAAAACGTTTTATTAACATATAAACACAGAATTTCCAGCGCGGCAGCCGGCAGCGAGAGAAAAGCTGCAGGAGGCGGAGCAGTTGTCAAGTTCACCAGAGCACGGGGAGCAGCCATACATGGCTCTGAGGGGAGGGAGCAGAATGCTTTCCCTGTTCAAAATATCCAATGGTTTTGTTCCTCAGCAGAGGCCAACGCCTCCAGCAAGAATCGTTTTAAAATGGAGAAAGTCCAGACCCTAGTATGAAGCGAAGTGAAGGACAAGGGTCTGGTTTTAACCAGGCTAACTAGGTTTGTTTATTTTTCAAAACGTGACGGAGAGTCGTTCTAACTAGCGGTGGAAAAATCTAACTTGTTTAATCTGAAGAGTTTCCACTCGATAGAATATGATGAGAGTCAGAAGATGAAGAATAAAGTTTGAGCCAACGTTTCCCTGAAACTACGACGTAAACAAACAGCCCCAGCGCGACATGTTTTTTTTTAATTGAAAATAAAACAGATTCATCAGAATAAAAAGAAAGAAAAACTGAATGAAAAGGTGCAGAAAGACGAAAATAGTGTTATAAATCTGCCCCTTGTTTAAAAAATACAAAATAACTACAAACAACAACCTTCACTTCACCTGCACCACACCTTCCCAACAACTTTAAAATAATAAAAAAATAGGAAAATTAAGTAGAAAAAAATAAATAATTTAAGTGTGATGTAGTTTGTGTATTAGTTAGAAAAATTGTGTATTAGTTAGAAAAATTAAGTAGAATTATTCATTTTGTGATGTAGTTTGTGTATCACAGTTAGAAAAATTAAGTAGAATTATGGGTGATGTAGTTTGTGTATTACAGTTAGAAAAATTAAGTAGAATTATTCATTTTGTGATCTAGTTTATGTATTACAGTTAGAAAAATAAGTAGAATTATTCATTCTGTGATGTTGCTTGAAGGTTATCATTGGTTGAACAAACTGTGAAATAGGGGCAGATATAATAAGATTTCATCTTCTTTCTGCTCCCTTCATTTTATCCTACTTGTATTCTTGTATCTGATGAAACTGTCTTGTATTGTTCTTTTAAAATGAATGAATAAACATCAATCAATCAATCAAACTTTGATTTAATCATCTTTTAAAACATATAGTTTTATAAATGTTTATGATATCAAGTCAACACAATCCTGTTTCCTGATTTACAACTCAGCTCCTTCACACTAGTTCTAAATGAAGATTTTACAAACATTTACATTCCCTTCAGGGTTTAATAACTTTTTAAACAAAATGTAATTGAATATTTGGGGGTAATATTTTTTTTAGTTTTATACATGACTTGTAAAATACTATGTTCAACCAAATCATAACATTTTAATAATTTCAATTGATGAAATAATATATTTGTTGGGTGACCATAGCACTTCCTAATAATAATTCTTACAGCTCTTTTTAGTAAAATAAAAATAGGATTTGTAAAAGTTTTGCATGCTTTTCCCCAAACTTCAATACAACAGATTAAATATGGAACAATCATTACATTATACAATATATTCAAAACTTTGTCATTCAAAAACTATTTTACTTTATACAATAATGTAATTGATTTTGTTATTTTTATTCTTAAGTAATTTCCATGAGATTTCCATGTCAGCTTCTCATCAATAACGACACCCAAAAGTTTTATTTAATTAACTATGAATTTCAATGCTGTAAATTTTAAAGTTCTTGTTTAAAGTTAAAACTATTAATATTGACACAGTTGAGAATTTTATGCCAAGAAAGTTCATGCTCAATAATCCAGGTACCAAATCCAATAATTCTCAGTTGGGTCATCTGGAAACTGGATGGAGGATGGAGGGTGAAACGTTTCTATAAAAAAACTGTCCATGACCCGACAGAATTATTGGGTTGAGAATTTTATGTTTATTTGATGGTGATTTCCATCTTTTTGGAGGCTAAATACAAATACAAGGTGAACATCAATTTATTTGTATAGTTTATAGGTTTTTTTAGGCTTTTATATTGTTTACATGTATATCGATATCGAATTATATCGACATCGACCGAAATTAAGAACTATATCGTGATAAAAATGTTGGCCATATCGTCCAGCCCTAGTTGCCCCGTGAAAAAATTAAAGCAACATGTTTTGCAGAAAGCTAAAAACTTGGACTCCAGAAGTGAATCATACATGCAAATCTTCTTCTTTCGGCTTTTCCCTTTTCAGGGGTCGCCACAGCGAGTCATCCTCCTCCACCTCACTCTGTCCTCTGCATCCTCTGTCCTCACTCCAACTACCTCCATGTCCTCTCTAACTGCATCCATATATCTCCTCTTTGGTCTCCCTCTTTGTCTTTTTCCTGGCAGCTGCATTTCTAACATCCTTCTACCAATATACCCACTGTCCCTCCTCTGGACATGTCCAAACCATCTCAGTCTGGCCTCCCTAACTTTATCTCCCAGTTGTTTAACATGTGCTGTACCTCTGATGATCTCATTCCTGATCTTATCCATCCTTGTCACTCCTAAGGAGAACCTCAGCATCTTCATTTCTGCCACTTCCAGTTCTTTCTCCTGTCTTTTTGTCAATGCCACTGTCTCCAGACCATACAACATAGCTGGTCTCACCACTGTCTTGTAAACTTTTCCTTTGACCTTTGCTGACACCTTTTTGTCACAAATCACTCCTGAAACTTTTCTCCATCCACTCCA
Organism: Garcialebias charrua; assembly: GCA_038048925.1. Lineage (NCBI taxonomy): Eukaryota > Metazoa > Chordata > Actinopteri > Cyprinodontiformes > Rivulidae > Garcialebias > Garcialebias charrua. The sequence goes on along the minus strand of JBBPBX010008412.1, from coordinate 53,760 downwards.
TCCTGCCTGGACTCTCTTTTTCACCTCTTTACCACATTCCCCATTTTCCTGGACAGTGGACCCCAAGTACTTGAAGTCCTGCACCTTTGTGACCTCTGCTCCTTGTAGCCTCACTGTTCCACTGGCCTCCCTCTCATTCACACACATGTACTCTGTCTTACTACGACTGACTTTCATTCCTCTTCTTTCAAGAGCATACCTCCACCTCTCCAAGTTCTCTTCCACTTGTTCCCTGTTCTCACCACAGATCACAATGTCATCTGCAAACATCATAGTCCATGGGGATTCCTGCCTGACCTCATCTGTTAGTCGGTCCATCACCAGAGCAAACAAGAAGGGGCTCAGAGCCGATCCTTGATGCAATCCCACCTCCACCTTGAAGCTATCTGTCACTCCCACAGCACATCTCACCACTGTCCTGCTGTCCTCATACATGTCCTGTACCAGTCTAACATACTTTTCTGCCACTCCAGATTTCCTCATGCAATACCACACCTCTTCTCTTGGTACCCTGTCATATGCTTTTTCTAAATCCACAAACACACAATGGAGTTCTTTCTGACCCTCTCTGTACTTCTCTATCAACATCCTCAAAGCAAAGATGGCATCTGTGGTGCTCTTTCTTGGCATGAAACCATACTGCTGCTCACAGATAGTCACATCTTGTCTAAGTCTTGCTTCCACAACTCTCTCCCAGATCTTCATTGTGTGGCTCATCAACTTAATTCCCCTGTAGTTGCTACAACTCTGTACATCACCCTTGTTCTTAAAAATGGGAACCAGCACACTTCTTCTCCATTCTTCAGGCATTTTCTCACCCTCAAATATTCCATTAAATATTTGAGTCAAAAACCTCACTGCCATCTCTCCAAGACATTTCCAAACCTCCACTGGTATGTCATCAGGTCCTACTGCCTTCCCCTTCTTCATTCTTTTCAGAGCTTTCCGGACTTCACCCTCACTAATCTTTCCCACTTCCTGGTCCACAGTTTCTATTACCTCCACTCTTCTTTCTCTTTCATTCTCTTCATTCATTAGCTCCTCAAAGTAATCCTTCCATCTTCCCATCACACTCTCCTCACTTGTTAGAACATTCCCATTCCCATCTTTAATAAGCCTAACCTGCTGCACATCCTTTCCAGCCTGATCCCTCTGTCTTGCCAATCGGTACAAGTCCTTCTCGCCCTCTTTAGTGTCCAGTCTCCCATATAACTCATTGTACGCCCTCTGCTTTGCCTTAGCTACTTCCCTCTTTGCTCTATGTCCCATCTCCTTATATTCCTGTCTCCTCTCTTCAGTCCTCTCACTGTCATATTTCTTCTTGGCTAATCTCTTTCTTTGAATGGCGTCCTGCACTTCACTATTCCACCACCAGGTTTCCTTATCATCTACAAGCCCAAAACCAGAAAAGTTGGCACGTTGTGGAAATCGCAAATAAAAACAGAATACAATGACTTGCAAATCTTTTTCAACCTATATTCAATTGAACACACTGCAAAGACCACATACTTAACGTTCGAACTGGTAAACTTTGTTATTTTTTGCAATTATTAGCTCATTTGGAATTTGATGCCTGCAACATGTTTCAAAAAAGCTGGCACAAGTGACAAAGAAGACAGAGAAATTTGAGGAATGCTCATCAAACACTTATTTGGAATATCCCACAGGTGAACATGCAAATTGGGAACAGGTGGGTGCCATGATTGGGTATAAAAGCAGCTTCCTTGACATGCTCAGTCATCCACATAGAAGGATGGGGCGAGGGTCACCACTCTGTGAACAAATGCGTGGGCAAATTGTCGAACAGTTCAAGAACAACTTTTCTCAACGAGCTATTGCAAGGAATTTAGGAATTTCACCATCTACGGTCCGTAATATCATCAAAAGGTTCAGAGAATCTGGAGAAATCACTACACGTAAGGGGCAAGGCCGAAAACCAACATTGAATGCCCGTGACCTTCGATCCCTCAGGCGGTACTGCATCAAAAACCGACATCAGTGTGTAAAAGATATCACCACATGGGCTCAGGAATACTTCAGAAAACCACTGTCAGTAACTACAGTTCGTCGCTACATCTGTAAGTGCAAGTTAAAGCTCTACTATGCAAAGCAAAAGCCATTCATCAACAAGATCCAGAAACGCCGCCGGCTTTGCTGGGCCCGAGCTCATCTGAGATGGACTGATGCAAAGTGGAAAAGTGTTCTGTGGTCTGATGAGTCCACATTTCAAATTGTCTTTGGAAACTGTGGACGTCGTGTCTTACGGACCAAAGAGGAAAAGAACCATCAGGACTGTTATAGGCGCAAAGTTCAAAAGCCAGCATCTGTGATGGTATGGGGGTGCATTAGTGCCCAAGGCATGGGTAACTTACACATCTGTGAAGGCACCATTAATGCTGAAAGGTACATACAGGTTTTGGAGCAACATATGCTGCCATCCAAGCGACGTCTTTTTCATGGACGCCCCAGCTTATTTCAGCAAGACAATGCCAAGCCACATTCTGCACGTGTTACAACAGCGTGGCTTCGTAGCAAAAGAGTGCGGGTCCTCCCCTGGCCTGCCTGCAGTCCAGACCTGTCCCCCATTGAAAATGTGTGGCGCATTATGAAACGTAAAATACGACAACGGAGACCCCGGACTGTTGAACAACTTAAGCTGTACATCAAGCAAGAATGGGGAAGAATTCCACCTGAAAAGCTTCAAAAATTGGTCTCCTCAGTTCCCAAACGTTTACTGAGTGTTGTTAAAAGGAAAGGCGATGTAACACAGTGGTAAATATGTCCCTGTGCCAACTTTTTTGCAATGTGTTGCTGCCATTGAATTCTAAGTTAATGGTTATTTGCAAAACAAAATAAAGTTTCTCCGTTCGAACATTAAATATATTGTCTTTGCATTCTATTCAGTTGAATATGGGTTGAAAAAGATTTGCAAGTCATTGTATTCTGTTTTTATTTGCGATTTGCACAACGTGCCAACTTTTCTGGTTTTGGGCTTGTACATGTATTCTCTGTCCAGATGACACACCAAGTACCTTCCTACCGGTCTCTCTAATTACTGTTGCTGTAGTAGCCCAGTCACTTGGAAGCTCTTTCTTACCACCCAGAGCCTTTAACAGCTCGTCTCTGAATTTCTCACAACATTCTTTTTTCTTTAGCTTCCACCATTTGGTCTTCTTCTCTGGTTTTAATCATACATGCAAATAACACTGTGAAATATTTATTGGCTGTTTCTCCCTCTGGAATAATCATGTTTATTTCAGATGCTTATGGTGGTAAATGCAGTGACAGGTATATAACACAGAACTCTGGGTTTCTGGACTATCTGCGTGCTGGAGATGAGGTGATGGGTGATCGTGGTTTCACAGTGAGGGACCTGCTGCAAGAGCTATGGTGTCAATTTAATCATTCCAGCATTCACACGCAAAGGATGCCAGCTTATTTCAAGTGAGAAGTGAGAAGACATTAAATGTAAACATTTTTCTCAAACATGTACAGTACTGGTGTACTTGCTGTAAACGTAACACAACTCTTAACATGTTTTTTTAAAGGATGCAATGTTAACTATATTACATTAGAAAAGTATTTGCTAAAATGATTCATTTGTTATGTACAATAGTTGACTGTTAACCTTCTTACAAGGTTAGTTTTTTGTGTGCACTATATCAGTTAATTTTGGATTAAACTACTGTTTCTATCTAAATGTCACTTTTTTCATTATCAGGTTTTTAAAGACCGTTTCCTGTCTATTTCATTATTTGTTTTCGTTTATTGTATTTTTTAGAGATCCAGGTATTTTGGGCAGAGATTAATTTTCTTTGCAATAAACTACTGTTTCTATCTAAATGTCACTTTTTTCATTATCAAGTTTTTAAAGATCGTTTCCTGTCTATTTCATTATTTGTTTTCATTTACTGTATTTTATTAAAAGTTCTCAAGGTGCTTCATTTGTGAATCAGTAAAGTCTTTGTCAAAAGAAATGTCAAGCTCCAGGTGCTCAGTTGGTGTCCAGATAAACATCTTGCAGCTCAAAAGTCCAAAGCAACATCATTGTTAGCTGGACCTGGAGATGTGGATTTTTAATGCTTAGACTGGACTCTGTGTTTGCCTTAAGGTAAATAAGAAAGTGTCCCACCTCTCTTAACATAACAGGACCAACCTTTTTAATGTGAAGATACTAATAAGCTTCAGAGCTTTTCAGACTGCTCATCGCTTCGCCATCTGAAGCAACTGTCAACAAAGTAGCTAAGTATGCTAGTAGCTAAATATGCTAGTGTACGTTATTTTCGGCCACTTCTTCAAGTTGTCCTCTTACCCCTCAACAGCTGTAGGTAGCGGTAAAACAATATCTCCACATTTGAGTTGCGATTGTTTGTGTTCCCACATATTTTATGACCTAAAACCTCTGACGAAAACCAGTTAGCCCGTTGCTAGCGTGTAAAAAAAGTGCTGGTTCTGACTTTCGGCGGAAGTCGTACACATAATTCGCGCAAGGCATCATGGGGGCTAGGAATAAGGTGGATAAGTCGCATCTATTATGCGTCACCGCTACGCAACGCGTCAGCGCCTCATTTGCCCTGCTGAAAATGGCGGCCACAGAAGCAAGCCAGCATGGAAGGACTTTACAAGATTAACACGGTAAAAACAATTATTTGTTTGCTGAGAAAAAATATATTTCTTAGCTGACATTATAGCACAAGGGTTCCTGAGCTTAACCGTTCCTTAATCAATTCACGAAATGGTCAAATCTGCTGAATTTAAATTGTTTCGGTTTGACGTCTTCCAAACGGTCGCGTGCGCTAATAAAATAAATTGTAAAAAATTGAATTTTATCTCAAATGTCTTATACAGGTCAACAGTTTGTAAATGAAAACCCATATAATTACACTCTGTAAGCTAAAAAAATATCTGCCGAGTGGTTTATGATTTATAACAATATAAACGGAAATAAAACCGAAGCTAAGGAGACGATTCCGTCTCTAAAAAAAGAATAAAAAATTGAATTTGATCTCAAATGTCTTGTACAGGGCAACGGTTTGTAAATGAAGCCCATATAATTACACTCTGAAAGCCTAAAAAATATACATCAAGTGGTTTAAGAGCTGTTTATCTAAACAGTCGGTATCTGTTTGCGGTTGCTATACCGCTAACAACAAAGCTAAAAGAGCAATTTTTTTTTTTAGCTCTGAAAATCTTCTGCAGCTAACAGTTTGTAAATGACCACCAAATAATTACGCTTTGTAAGTTTCAAGAAAATCTGCGGTGTGGTTTATGAGTTATCCTGCTAAAAAAACAGCTAACATCACAGCTAATTGTAGCTACCTCCAGAGCAGGAGGCCGGGCAGCGACAGAGCAGTCCGACCAGAGGAGGCTTTTTTCGGACACATGAGCTAGAAACGGTCGGTGTACTCTTTGGAAGTGTCCCCCTAGCGGTCAAAAGTGGCACTGCACCATTTTTTGCCCAAAATGAAAAACCGCAATATCAGAGCCAAAAATGGATCTAAAAATATGGGGGAAAATCCATAAATAGGACGCTTCGGCGTATAAGCCGCAGGACATTCAAATGAGTAAAAAAAAAGCGTCTTATATGCCGAAAAGTAC
>JBBPBX010008412.1:0-10758 GCA_038048925.1 Garcialebias charrua | reverse complement strand
TTTTTAGTGTTTTCAAACATCAGTTAGCTGTGGCAACCATCTCGTTTATCAGTTGTAGATGTCCGTCTATTAATAATTTCCTGAAAGTTTTATTTAAATTCATCCAGTGCTTCATGAGATATTTTGCTAACAGACACAAGCGACAACATCAATGTCCTTATTTGTATTTTGGCTGTGGGAAATACTGGTTTTAACCACTAAATAATAAAAACAGATATCTTTAAGATGAAATTTGTGTTAACAGGAGTCACGAGTCTTTTCGGCTGTTGTCTTTGTGGCTCGGAAGCTGAAAAAAGTTTGGGAACCACTGGTCCGTACCGGCAAGAGCCCGGACCTTTAGCAGAATCGTTCACTTCTCTCATGCAACCATTGTTCAAACTAAAAGTTCCACTTTTTTTTTTGCTGCTGGTTCCTGGTTTTTGTGCTGTGGCTGGTTGATGTCCTCAGCCTCTGGGCAGTCTTTCAGAGAACAGCCTCAGGGGTGACCCAGAACTGAAGCCAACCGTCACACACACACGCACATACACACACGCATGCACGTGCACGCACAGGTGCTCTGCTTCATGTAAAACACAGAGGACTCTTAAATCTAAGAGCAGCTGGCTCAGAAGGCCCGACCACCTCTCAGATAATCCAAACAAAACATTATTCCTGGCAGTTTTCATGGTGTCATAATCTGCCCTGGAAATGATGGAATAACTGGAGAACCGCTCCAGTTTGAAGCTGTTGTCCAGAACTGTTCAAACCGGGTGGCTCAGATGGAGCCGTGGTGACGGTGAACCCTTACCTGTCTGCTCTGCTGACGCCTCCGACTGCTCCGCCGTGTCCGAGCTCATCTTAATATCTGTAATGATAAATATGGCTGATTTTCCTACAGGATCGTGACTTTACCGGAACAATGAGGCGCTCAGGCCACCCAGGAAAATGATCTCGACTTTATCCTAACGCGCCCTCCCCTCTGAGCCACCGCACCGACAGGACCGAACCCTACCTGTGCTGTTCAGAAGCAAGGACTCACCTGAGATGATGTGCTTCTTCTTCTTCTTCTTCTGTCTGTTTAAGGGTTTGCAAGTGTGTGGATGAAAAGTTTTGGGAATCCACAGCTGCTTATGAGCATTTTCCTAAGTGGAGAAGCGTTCACCTCTGCAGTGCACCCTGCGCCGCCTGATAAGCTCATTTGCATGTGTCTGTGTGTCCTATCCAGCTTCAGAGCGTTTGCATAAAACAACAATAGAGAAATACAGCCTCTGCATGCGTGTGTGTGTGTGTATGTGTGTGTCTGTGTGTGAACAACAACAAAAAAAGTAAACCGGAGGATGCAATGATTTATGTGTCGTCTAATCTGTGTTTAATTAAAACTAAAAAAGACAGCATGCAGATAGTCAAAACTTAGAAATGTCATTGTTTTTGTCAAAGATAATAAATAATAAATATAAAACTTCTGAAGACATTTCGGTTGGTTCTCACGCAGCCATTGACCAAAAGTCCCATCAGTTTGATAAAAATCTAACTAAGCAAAAAAATAATAATAATAATTTATATGTGAAATGAATAAGAAGAGAACTGAGATAAAGAAGGTGTTAAATCTGCTGCCAGTTGCTCATTGTGGTCACCGTGGTAACATGTGTCTCTCACTCCCTGACTGTCAATTAGTTAATGAGAGACAGAAAACAAATGGAGCAACAAATAAACAATCGCAGCACAAAAACTACAAGTTCTTATCTTAAAAAAATATTTAAACCATGAACAGCAGAAGGCTCATCTAAGACAGTGGGTGTACAAATGTTTTCACATGGGCCAAAACTATCGAGATGAAAGGACTCGTGGACCACAAAATGTGAATTTAACTCAACGTGAACAATATTTTGGAGAATGGACAAAAGTTTACTCATTTTGGTGCAGAAAGAGTTTCAAATTGTAGATCCAGAACATTCAAAAACTCAAACACTATAGCTTATATTTTTTATCATTTGATTTATTGGGTCTATGTTTGTTGTTTTCTTGTGTTTGGAAAGTTCATTTTAGTCTGTTATCAGCAACAAAAGTGTAATTTGAGTAAGTGTCTTTTTAAAAAGTGGGTGTACGGCTCAAAAAGGCTGATCGACGTTCTGAAAAAGCTGTCAGTCACTACAACCGATTCATGGAAGATTTGATCAAATTGATCAACTCGTATGTAGATGATACCACATTATATTAATTTAAAACGTCCAGTTTCCCTCTAGATTATTTTACCAACTGCAACATTTAGTCAAGTTTTATGAATCGTTATCCAAAAGTCTCCTTTCTAGTAGAGATCAGGTTTTTGGTGCATGGTACCATGGAGTGAAAATAAAAAGATTATAGCCAAAGGTTTATATTTTGTTTAACATTGCTCATTTTGAGATGAATGTTTTTCATCTGTTTTGCTGTTAAACCTAAACGTCATATATAAAAAAGATTATCATTTAAATTGCAGAAAGTCTGCATTGACCTCTTAAGCCTGCTGGACAAAATGAACCCATTCTCAAACTGCAGATGTGGGCCGCACAAAACCACTCCAAGGGCCGCAAATGGCCCTCGGACCACACTTTGGACATCCATGGTCTAAGATGTAATATTTCTATGAGTTTTGTTGGAGATTTGACAAGTTAAAACGTCTCTTCCTGGTCTGAGGAGGGAACATACATCTGAAGTCTGTCCTCTCTTTGTTCTGGGGGGATTTAAGAGACACAGCTGGTGGTAAAGGACAAAAAGGGTCAGGTTCTGATGTATAATTTGTTCACGTTCCACAAAAAAATGGTGGCAGTTTGTAAAGGTTTTGACTTTTATAGACATTTCAGAAGTTTGTGTGACTAACTTTCAGCTGAACATTCCCCCAAAAAATCAGCAAAATCTTAAAATTTAAACCGTGACTGTGTGAAAACTGTTAAATACATTAAAGTGCAGTTCAGTCTGACTTTCTGTGACCTGTTTAAACTTTGAGCCATGTTTCTGCAGAAGACGTCTGAGATGTCGAGGACCAAGGAGAACTTTCTTTCTCGTCCGTTTCACCAAAACCCCATTGACTGCCATCGTTTTGTTTTTTATTTTCAAATTTGGTTTCAACGTAATGCCACCAAACATTATTCCTGATCGCATCCTGTTTTGATGTGAATGAATTTTATGTAAAGAAGATTTTCCACAGCTTTAGCGTTAGAATGTGTTTGCAACATCTATTTTATTTAATTATTTTTAGCAGAAATGCAAAAGAAAAAAAAAAAAGTCCAATGTATGACACAAATAGACTGCCGGTGACTGATAGAGTATTTTGTACAAAAAATAAATTGACTTTTTTGAGTCTGTGCTCACTAAAATAAACATATTTTCTGATAAAGATGGCATTTTTTGTGACAGTGCACATTCTTTAATCAGATCAACTTTACAGTACAAGTGTAATTAATCTACTTTGTACATGCACAAACACACACTGAGCACTTTTCTTTGATTCTCACTTTTACACCGAATTCAGACTTTTCTCCTGCGTCGGATCGAAAAAACAAATTTTTTTGTGTGATGAGTTTACAGTTTTTATTTTTCATATTTCAAGTTATGCTTTTGAATTTCATCTGGGATTTTTGGAACCATGTAGTAAATATTGTCTTCTTTTTTTTGTGGAAAGATTTTTTTGTTTTGTTTATCTTCACATGTCCCCTTAAAGTAAATTGTATACTAACTGAACTAGTAGGAGAACATGCCTGTTTATTTTATAACAGCAATGCAAAGTTCCTGGCCTAAAGTATTGAAAGTAAATGCAAATCATAAATAAAAACTACTTGTAAATCACTTTGAATCAAAGTGAGACGATCGCGTTAAGGATTAATGAGTAACGGTCAGACGAGTGGTAAATACAGTAATTAGTTGCCTATATGAAAGGGGAAAGTGAGTAACTTTTTTGTAAGTAAATTTATTTATTACAAATGAAGCTGCTGATAGTCTGGACTATAAAATTTAAAATAGCAGAGTTTTACAAAACAATGAAATGTGTCATTGATGTGTAATTTTGTGTAAAGTTACTCAAAAGATCACAAAACAAAATGATTCAACAATATTTTCTGTAAAATTCACTCTGTTTATAATTTCCTCCAGCCAGTACAGTGATGCAGTCCTTTCTCATGAATTGTGTCTGATTTTAGGCTTTTAATTAAGTTTTATTTACTAGTTTTATATTATTTCTGTTTCTCGTTGTGTTTGTCTGAACATATTTTTGAAATACCGGTACACTTTTTTTTTTTACTTTCAGCATTTAAGAATACACAGTTTTCCTAATTTATTATAATTTTCTCTTGTGTTTACGTAGTTTTCAGTCTTTTTTATTTAATGATATTGTAACAAAGTCATAATCCATTCAGCAGTGGTGTTTACTTAGTTTCCCCACTCTGTTATTAATGAAACAATTCTGTTTATTTTAGTAGTGATGAGAGATATTTTTATGTTTTTCTAGTGCCATTTTTTGTTGTTGTTGCCAACTTTGGGTTACTTTTGCATGTTACTGGTAATTGCTCTACAAATGAAGTGAAGTCTACTCAATTTCAATTCAGTCACAACCCCAGCCAGCATGCATAGTTGGGCCCCACATGGGGTTATTGTGGGCTACTTGGGTAACGAGTGGGCATGGGATTTATCTGGGCTAACTGCATGAGACCCATATGGTTATCCCATAAAGGAACCCATTTTGTTGGCCCTGTTGGGCTAAATATATGGGTCCTATACAGCATTAATGTGGGCTAACTGGCAATGGGACAGAAATGGGCTATTTTACATGGGACCCATGTGGTTTTAGTATAATGGGCCCAGCATGGGAAGCCCATGTGGGCAGACTGCATTTACCCCAAGTGGTATAAGAGTGGGCTGACCTTACATGGGTTGAACCTGGGCATGAATATAAAGGTCCCAGTTCGTTTTTATGTGGGTTAACTGCGAATGGGACAGAAATGGGCATTATTATATGGGACCCATGTGGTTTTAATATAATGGGCCCAGCATGGGAAGCCCTTATGGGCCAACTGTATTTACCCCAAGTGAGCTAAATGTGGGATGACCTTACATGGCTTCAACTTGGGCATGTATATATAGGCCCCAGTTCATTTTTATGTGGGCTAACTGGGAATGGGACAGAAATGGGCAATATTATATGGGACCCATGTGGTTTCGGTATAATGGGTCCAGCATGGGAAGCACATGTGGGCTAACTGTATTTACCCCAATTGGGATAAGTGTGGGCTGACCTTACATGGGTTGAACCTGGGCATAGATATATTGGTCCCAGTTCGTGTTTATGTGGGATAACTTCGAATGGGACAGACATGGACATTATTATATGGGACCCATGTGGTTTTAGTATAATGGCCCCAGCATTAGCCTGGCCCTCGCCCTCCTACGTAGCTCCGCTCAATTCTCATTTCCTTTCACTGCTCAGTCTGGGACTTCTCCCATCCACAAGGATTTCTCTGGTAGATTTTTGACCGGACCAATCAGAGAACAGAAGGAGCGGAGCTTTTGGCCCCTAACCCACGCCCCCACCTGTCCTGTCCCAGCGCGCAGCCAGCGAGCACCCGCATGTTCTTATTCAAAGCGATGCAGGACTGTTTTATATCTGACACAAATGTATTAATTTCCCCTTCTTAATCCCTTATCTGGAGTTTTCTGGAGTTTTTTTTGTAAAAAGTCAAGTAATCGCTCCCTCCTCCCTCCTCCTCTCCCTCTGCTGAGTGAAATGAACGAGGAAGAGCCTCAGGTTGTCACGAGAGAATTAAACTTGGGTTTTACGTTGCTGCCCGAGTCCCTGCATATTTTCTGGCCTTATGGTGAGCTGGACCAGAGCTACATGGTTTTATTTTTATTTTTTAAGACGTTTTATTTGCATAAACACAGAATATCCAGTGGTAGCGAGACGACATGCAGCAGGGAGTGGAGCAGATCTCAAGTTCACGAGAGCAGAGGAAGCAGACCATATATGGCTCTGAGGGGGAGGGAGCAGAATGCTTTTCCTGTTCAAAAATGTTCTAAGATCCAATGGTCTTGTTCCTCAGCAGAGGCCACGCCTCCAGCAAGAATCGGTTTTCTATTAAGAGATCCCAGACCCTTGTCCGAAGCGAAGTGAAGGACAGGGTCTGGTTTTAACCAGGCTACCCCAGCATGGGAAGCCCTTATGGGCTAACTGTATTTAACCCAAGTGGGCTAAATGTGGGATGACCTTACATGGCTTCAACCTGGGCATGTATATTTAGGCCCCAGTTCATTTTTATGTGGGCTAACTGGGAATGAGACAGAAAAGGGCAATATTATATGGTACCCATGTGGTTTTAGTATAATGGGCCCTGCATGGGAAGCCCATGTGGGCAGACTGTATTTACCCCAAGTGGTATAAGAGTGGGCTGACCTTACATGGGTTGAACCTGGGCATGAATGTAGAGGTCCCAGTTCGTGTTTATGTGGGATAAGTGCGAATGGGACAGAAATGGACATTATTATATGGGACCCTTGAGGTTTCGGAATAATGGGTCCAGCATGGGAAGCACATGTGGGCTAACTGTATTTACCCCAATTGGTCTAAATGTGGGATGACCTTACATGGCTTCAACCTGGGCATGTATATATAGGCCCCAGATCATTTTTACGTGGGCTAACTGGGAATGGGACAGATATGTCCAGTCCTCACATCCTTCTACAGGTGTGCAGTGGAGAGCATCCTGTGCTCCAGCATCAATGTGTGGCATGGAGGCTGCACAGCTGCAGAAAGAAAAGCTTTGCAGAGAGTGGGGAAGGCTGCACAGAAGTCTGCTGGAGTCAGTCTCCCCACCATCACAGACATTTACACTTCGAGATGCAGGAAAAAAGCCACCTGCATCATGAAAGACCCCACTCACCCAGCACACACACTCTTTGCCCCACTCCCCTCAGGACGGAGGTTGAGGAGCATCAAATGTAGAACCACTAGACTGAGGAACAGCTTCTACCCTGAGGCTGTTAGACTCATGAATAAATAAATAATAAGAATAATCACTGTGAAATATCACATCATGCTGATGCTGATCTGTTTTCTTGTTGCTGTGTTCATCTGTGACCATCTGCTCATAAAGACTCATGTTCGTGCTGCTGTTTGTAATGACGTTTTTCTATTACTCTAGGGCTTAGTGTATTTCTAGTTGGATGTTTTTCTTAGTTCATATCCTAGATGTTATTACAGTTTTTCTCTTACATTTTGTTGTTGGATGTAACTGGGACCCTGTGTACATAATCTCATTTCATCACATGTACTACATGCGGTGCAAATGACAATAAAGACTCTCTGACTCTGATGTGCATCAGTACATAGGACCCATGTGATTTTAGTATAATGTGCCCAGCATGGGAAGCCCATGTGGGCTAACTGTATTCATCCCAAGTGGTATAAATGTGGGATCAACAGATACAGATTTAAACTATGCATTGAATTTACATTTATAAATTCAATGTATAGTTTAAATCTGTATCTGTTGATCAAAACCAACAAGAATTAAAACTCATAGTGCCACAATCAAAAACGAAACTAAAAAACGGGGAGTGAACTGTGTTGATTTCCCATCATGCTTAGCGGTATATTAGTGTTCAATTATAGTTTAAATCTGTATCTGTTGATCAAAGCCAACAAGAAATACAACTCATAGTGCCACAATCAAAAAGGAAACTAAAAAACGGGGAGTGCTGTGTTGATTTCCCATAATGTTTAGCAGTATTTTAGTGTTCCGGGCTGCACCATGAGTCAGAAGGACATCTGTGTTACAGAACTGCCTCTTGTTAAAGTTTGGGTATTACTTGTTGTGAGGCCCAGAGTGTCTTCTTTGGGTTTAACTCACACAATGTTAAGACAGAAGTCACAGAGTATGGTGCAATATGTGTGCTCTCTGACATACTTCAAGGATCAGAAATATCGGCAGGTTGCATCGGAAAATCCGATATGTAAATTATGCTGGTAAGAACACACGTGGGTCTTTAATGGGCCTCATGTAAGTTAACCATCTGGGTCCCACTGAAAACCCAGTCAGTGCCTTAAAAATGTATGGGCAAACCCATGTGGGGCCACCATGGAAACCGTGGACAAACCCACTTATTACCCATATTTTTAGCCCAGTTGGGACCCAGTTTAGTCCCAGGTAGATATTCTTCAAGGCACACACATGGGTTTTACATGGGCCTCATATAAGTTAACCATCTGGGAACCACTGAAAGCCCAGTCAGGGCCCATTAAAGTCTATCTGGGCAAACCCATGTGGGGCCACCATGGAAACCGTGGACAAACCCACTTATTACCCATATTTTTAGCCCAGTTGGGACCCAGTTTAGTCCCAGGTAGATATTCTTCAAGGCACACACATGGGTTTTACATGGGCCTCATATAAGTTAACCATCTGGGAACCACTGAAAGCCCAGTCAGGGCCCATTAAAGTCTAGCTGGGCAAACCCATGTGGGACCACCATGGAAACTGTGGACAAACCCACTTGTTACCCATATTTTTAGCCCAGTTGGGACCCAGTTTAGTCCCAGGTAGATATTCTTCAAGGCATACATATGGGTTTTACATGGGTCTCAATTAGGTTAAACATCTGGGTCCCACTAAAAACCTAGTCAGGGCCCATTAAAATCTATCTGGGCAAACCCATGGGGGGACACCATGGAAACCGTGGACAAACCCACTTAATACCCATATTTTAGCCCAGTTGGGACCCAGTTTAGTCCCAGGTAGATATTCTTCACGGCACACACATGGCATGGGTCTCATTTAAGTTAAACATGTGGGTCCCACTGAAAACCCAGTCAGGGCCCATTAAAATCTATCTGGGCAAACCCATGTGGGGCCACCATGGAAACCGTGGACAAAACCTTTTGGGACCCATGTTTTTTGCACATATGTATACCATATGGGGCCCACCTGTGCATGCTGGCTGGGACATAGTCATCTCAGAGCATTGAACAGAAACATTCATATATATATATATTTAAAAAAACAAGTTAACATTATTTAACTGAGGAGTAGACTGCTATCCATATCAGAACTCTCATCTTGAGTAAGCATGAAGGTGACGGTGGAAAGGAAAAACTCCCTCATGATGAGGAAGAAACTTCCAGCAGAAACATGCTCCGGACAAGCGTCCATTTTCTTTGACCAATTGGGTTTGAGAGGAACAGATACACAATGGCAGGTCGAGAATTGCATGTTAAGATAGAGATAATATCAAATGAAAACTATTCAGTTTTAACAGTTCATTTAAGGAAATTAGGTCAATTTGTCCTCCAAAACTCTAAGCCTATAGCAGCATAACAAGAGTCAAAATAAAATGGTAATAGTAACTGTTTTTACTATTATTCAATACAGTATATTAAAGCAGAAATAAAGTAGTGGAAAAACGGGACAAAATGAGAATTTGGACTGTAGTGAACATTTATAACCGGAGAAGGCGCTACAGCCACTAAAGGAATAATCCACTGTCATAAAATTCAACGAAGAAGAAATGGAGCCATTTGATTGGTTGTTGCCAGGGTACAGGCAGCCTCAGATTAACCGCTACATCTTTGGTTTGGGGGCAGAAAGTGGCCTTATTTATCCGAGCGAGCCGAGACGAAGTTCTTAACGCAGCTCGGTGTAGTATTTCTTAAACCTTTATTTAAGTTAAAAATCTGAACCAGCGGACATGTCGTGACACGAAGCAGCCTTTTCCGGATGGTTTGTTGATCAGGTGGAACAAACGGATCCGAGTCTCCGGAGAGGTGAGACCACCCGCTAACCACACATCAAAAGCTAGCTTCGCAGCTAAAACAACAACAGCTCATTTCTGGCTGTTTTTATTAGTTCGAGCCCTTTATCCGGCTCAGGTTCAATAATTCGAGTAGCTGCTGTTTTAATGGATGAAGAGCTGTTTTCTGCTGCTGTAGCTGGGCCTCCCTCCTGTGCAAAATACATGACAACCATCCGTCAGCGATAAAGCAGCTGCTGCCAAACAAAAACTGTAGTTCATCGTTTTTATCCGCCATGGCCTGTTCCTCCTACCTTGCACTTTAACTCTTATAAGCAATGTTGCAATGCAGAATATTAACATTCAGGCACTAGAAGTGCAGATAATGACATTAAATAATTACGTTTAGCACGGTCTGGAAAGTGGCAGGCTTGAGCTGAGGCCAACATGTGGGTGAGTTTTGGTAGGTCTTGCTTGTTTCTGAGCCACCTTCATGTTTGAGTATCACTCAAATGAAGGTGTATTTGGATGGCAGGGTCCCATCATGCAGGTGAAGGTGTGCCTTTGTTTTAATCGTGATTCTTTCAGGTTAAAGTTGAGCTTTTGCCCAAAAACTTCATGACCAGAGTCTTGACGTTAGTATATTTAAAGGAGTGTACTGTACATGACCCCCAAATAAGGGATGCAAAGTTAGAGAAGGTGGGCCTGCGATTGAAAAGTCGCCGGCTAAACTCCCTGGACAAACATCAAAATGTAGGTGGGAAAGGTGAGTCACCCACACCTGCCTCCACCCCTATTTGTCCCACTTTGAGCCCTTCAGCAAGGCCCTTAACCCCCACCATCTGCTCCCCCGGTGCCCTGGATAGCTCTCTGTTCCACACAGAGAGCTGTGGCTGCGTCAGAAAGGGCATCCGGCATAAAAACGATTGCCAAGTCTTCGTGCAAGTTGGTTCACTGTGGCGATCCCTGAAGAAGGGACCAGCCGAAAGAAGAAAAGAAACAAACCCAAATTAGATGTCAAGCTTGAGG
>JBBPBX010008411.1:0-57619 GCA_038048925.1 Garcialebias charrua | reverse complement strand
GTCAGCATTGAAGTTCACAACGGTTCATCGTGCTCAAGCTGCTGCTGCAGACTTTGTGCTTTTTAAACCATTCAATCTTCGAAAAAATTCACGACAAATACAACCAGTTGGTTTTGACCTTTTTGGGTTTTGTTTTGTTTTAGACCTTTTAAAACGTTTTACTTTATTTACAACAGTTTTTCTCGTATAATGCATTATTTTTTTATTTGTTCTACAAACGTTCTCTTTGAAATCTGTTTCAGCTTCACTCTGCTTCATATTTCTTTATGCTCCGTTCAGCTTTTACTTACCGGTCGGCTAATCTTAAGCTTTTATGAATCAGTTTAATTCGGTTATTTAAATTTATTTATGTAACGACAAGTCACAACAGAAGTCCTCTCAGGGCACTGAACAGAAACTATTCTAGCTACGAGTGTTTATTTTAGCTATGTTCTGTTGGCTTAGGATTTTAGCTACAATTGCTACTGTTTTGTTGGTATTAACTTTTAACTAATATTTAGCTGTTTTTTTTCCCTTCAAGTTGAAGTACAGATATGATATATATATATGGATGGATGGATGGATGGATGGATGGATGGATGGATAGATAGATGTACAACATTTTAATCCTTGTGTTCTGAAGTAAACTGTTTTCTATTAAAAAAACAAATATAAAAGTACAAAATTTGATGGAAAACAAATAAAAAAACAGACTGAGTAAACTTTGTTCAGATAGAAAAATTGTTTTTTAATCTTGTTTTGGTCATCGGTTCAACACCAAAACCACAGATTAGTTACAAACTGTGTGTAAACACATCTTTGAATATTATCAGATAATTCTTGTTTTGTTTTTATCTGTTGTATTAAACCATGAAGTGGAGAAACTCATAAATTATGGGACTTGCGTTTACGGAAGGAATGCATATCACCCGCCGCCTTGCAAAGTTTAAAATTAGTCTGCACTAGGAACAGGAATGACCCTCAGCTACTACCATACCAAATTTTAGCTGAGTATTGATGATAAATAAAGGGGAGTGGTGGAGTGGCACAGAGGTTAGAAAAGGTAAGCCTGTGATTGGAAAGTCGCCGGTTCAAATCCCTGGACCGACATCAAAAACAGTGAGTGGAAAAGTTGAAGCACCCACACCTGCCACCCTCATTTGTCCCACGCTGGGCCCTTGAGCAAGGCCCTTAACCCCCACCTGCTCCCAAACAACAGGTCTCTCTTGAAAATGAGTCCTCATGGCTCACTGAGACTACCTGAATAAATAAATAAATGGACACTTAAAGCAGATTATAGATTGGGCTGACTCCAGATGTTTACCAGTTGTAAATGTGTACTCAATAGATATTTTCTGGGCATTTCATTAAAAGGTGTCAGAGATATTCATTTCATGAACTATTTAGCTAACAGACAATAATTAACTGACCGGCCACTGTTCACGGCAGCGTGTAACTGTTAGTCATAGACCTTGTGGTTTTCACCTTACTCACCCATGCTGAATCATAGCACAGCTGTGCACACCTGCAACGAGTCTCTCTCTCTTGCTGTTTTCATTGCGTCACGACTGTGAGTCAGATCTCTTCTTTCTTCCACCCATTTTCACTAAACCTGAAAACCAGATCTTCGGTGTGTTTCCGTTCAGCAGCCCTCGTTACTTTGTTTCCAGGAGACAGACTTGGGAGAAGATCTCATTACTGGCGTCTTCATTCCTGGCTCCTACACATGAGCTGTAATACAGTCAATCCATAAATGTTTTTTTTTTCTTTCCCCGCACCACATGTGCCGCTAAAGATGAACAAACACACAATGCAAAGGACGCACACACTAACAGGCATGCACAATTACGTCTGCAAATCTGAAATTAAATCACAAACCGTCTAATTTCCTCAGCTGAAATGCCCTGACCACGTCTCTCCTAATAAGCGGTCATTTAGTGGGGCTTTGTCATTGTCTTGGAAAGAGAAGTAATCAGTGTGCTGAAGATAAAGACTGAATTAAAGCAGAATGAGAGAAAGGCTGAAAGGAAGGGAGACCGATGGAGGCAAACAAAGAGTTTTGTGAAAGCAAGTGCATCTATAATAATTCATGTGCTGTTTAAACAGACGATCCATTTTTTAATATTTCCCTTTTCCTTGCTGAGTACTTTCAGGGTCGGGGTGAGAGCCGAGGTTTGCCATGTGCCTCCGGCTCTCTGACACTGAGCAGAGCTGACAGCCAGCACTCTGATGAACGTAACTCCCCCACAAACATCTAGACCTGAACACATCACACTCGCTGCCTTCAAGAGGCTTGAAGTGCAGTTTGTCAAAACTCGTAACCAATTTTAACATTTCTGTTCCTCATACTCACCTGGAAGACCTCGACTACACAAACGTGGCTGCAAGATTTACAGATTGTCACGGGAATGTGTATTATTTGCACTCACCGTGCTCCATAATTTTAATATTTACTACGATTAATGTATTTTGTGCACTGCTCTCACTGTTATTGTGAATTATATTAAAGTTCCATGGTCCCTACTCTATATAATCTGTCTTCATGCGAACGTCAGTAAAGGGGCGGCAAGAGATAATTCTATTAACCTCAAGGTGAATGCTATGATTACACTGACGTCTTTCTTCGAGAGCCCTTGAGAGTTGCTTTCTCCCAACTTCTGACTATGTAGGAGTTCCAGTGTTTTCTTCTTGCATCTCTTCAACACCAGATGGCGCCAACAGGCTCACCCCTATGGACCATTACCCTAATGAGCTGTACGGGTATAAATGGCAGTTGATGACTTCCCTCCGACGCTGGTGCAATGTGTGCCTACCGGTAGTTGTGTTCCTGGCCATATTTACATTCCTTGAGTTTTGTGGAAACTAAAACTTTATTCCTGTGTTACAGCTCCTAGGCTTTTTTTTCCTGTGTCCTCTTCCTTGTTTCCACGAACCTCTTAGTGCTCTCTCACATCGTTCCTCGCCTTCAACCACCTGTCCACCAATCCTTGCAACCTCTCTCTCCTTGTACAACTGATGGAACCATTGGACCTTCGACCCTAAGAGAAACCCTTTTTCTTCTACAGTAAGCTACTACCGTATTTTCTGCCCGATAAGTCACACCACCCTATAAGTCGCATTGTCCAATTATGTCTAATAAATTGGAAAAAATCCATAAACATGTCGCACCGCCGTATAAGTTGCATCTATTATGCGTCACCGCTGACTCGTTGCGTATGTTACGCGTCACCGCTGACAACCCGAAATGTGGGCCGTGGTTTGCCCTGCTGAAAATGGCTGCCACACGGAAGGACTTTAACAAAATTAACACGGTAAAAACAATTATTTGTTTGCTGAAAATTATAGCAAAGATGTGTCTTAGCTGAACTTTTCCTTAATAAATGCACGTAATTGTCAAATCGGCTGGATTTAAAAAGTAGTTTCGCTACGTGCACCCGCACGGGTGGGACTGCAGCATTTTCTTTCAAATTTAGCAAGATAAACACTTAAAAATATATATTTGTTTGCTGACATTATAGCAAAAGTGTTTCTGAGCTTAACCGTTCCTTAATATATTCACGTAATGGTCAAATCTGCTGGATTTAAATTGTTTCGCTTTGATGTCTTCCAAACGGTTGTGCGCGCTGCGAAAATAAATTATAAATAAATCGAATTTTAGCTCAAACATCTCATACAGCTAACGGTTTGTAAATGTCCACCTAGTAATTACTTTCTGTAAATTTCAACAAAATCTGTCCTGTCGTTTAGCAGTTCATACCTCCAGAGAGCAGGAGGCCGGGCTGCGACAGAGTGAGTCCGACCAGAGGAGGCTGCCGTCGGACACATGAGATGGGAACGGTCGGTGGACCCTAGCGGACAAAAGTGGCACTGCACCATTTTTTGCCAAAATGATAAACGGTCATATCTGAGCCAAAAATTGGCTAAAAATATGGGAAAAAATCCATAAATATGTCGCTTCGCCCTATAAGTCGCAGGGCATGCAAATTAGGAAAAAATGTGTGACTTATACACCGGAAAATACGGTAATTATTATCTGTACCATCCTCAAAGAACCCAGCCACATTATTAACTACAGGGGTCCCTTCCATTCAGGTTGCAGCCAACTGTTTAATATTTCTACTTTGTATATATCTTGTGTTGTTTTTTTGTTGTTGTTGTTTTTTACATTTTGTACGTTATCATTTATGGGACTGTTTTGTATTGTGTGTTTTTTTTTGTTTAAAAATGAACAAATTTAATAAACATAAACACTTATATCATGCTCTGGTCTTGGAGTTGCTTTTTTCAGCCACTGCTAAAGTAAATCCTTATAGACTGCAGCTGGGGTCTGATAAAGCTGGACTGGACGAGGAGGGGATGGTGGCTGGATGTTTTCTACAAAAAAATAAACAAATTAAAAAATTCTGTTCAAGAAGTCAACCTCACAGGTGAATGCATCGATCTTCTGTGATTACTGTCTGTTCTTCAAAGCTTTCAAAGCTTTGAAGAACAGACAGTAATCACAGAAGTTGAGGATAACCAGGTGTAGGCTCCATCAGATTTATTACAAAGCTTAGCTTTGTAATAAATCTGATGGAGCCTACACCTGGTTGTTTTGGGAATCTCTTTTTTCCCCCACAACACGGATTCTAAGCTCAGATGTGTTGTGGTAGTGGCCGAGAGTCGTTCACAACACATACTGTACTGTGTTCCTTCAAGAAATGCTAGGCCAAATATCTCACCAAAGAAACAAACTCCATCCTAAACTATCACAAGTAAACAAAGCCAATGTAATTTAACAAAATATTATCAGACCTATAATTAATTATTTAAAAGACAAATCATTTGAAAACAAGAGCTGGTGCCCTTATTTGCAAAATAATAATAATAATAATAATTGTCTAAGCTTGTCATCTGCGTATGTTTCCCATACACAGACGAAATTCGTCTCTGCATTTAACCCAACCACCTACCAGGCGGTGCAGTGAGCAGCCATAGAAGGCGCTCGGGGAGCTGGAGAAATAGGTGTGCACTCATAGACACCCCAAGATGTGTAGTGGCCGGGACGCGAACCCGCGTCCTTCGGGTCCCAAGTCAAACGCCCTAACCACTACACCATCTTACACTTTGTGGTGTAAAATTAACTTTGCAGCCTTATTTACAATATTTCTTGTGGTTTAAACCCACAGTAATAAAAGTGTTAGACTAATAAAATGTTAATATTTCACTGCAGCAGAATGATTTCAACCACTGCTGTACCACCCAACATTCCAGACAACATAAAATTATCACATCCAAGACAAACAAGAGTTCCTTCTGAGAAACTACTGCATAATTATGCTTTTAGAACATTAAACTACGCACGCAGCTTTGCCTAATGAGTCACTCAGCAAGACATTGAACGTGTAATAGCATGTATGATGCCTAAGAGAACAGCAATTTAGAAAATTATATCGTCGCTGCACCTTTACTGTGAGAACGGTCTACATAAATGTAAAGTAACTGAGGAAACGCGACCATCATTCATCGTCTCTCGGGGGACAAATTGCCTCAGCCACTCAGTCGGGGTGATTATAGGCTAACAAAACCAGTGTCCACTTGTGCATCATGGATCGACTTCATGGTGGAAATCGTTCACTCAAAAGCACCAATAGACTAGAAAAATGTAATAATAATGTAGTTCTGAGAATTTCATCCATCCATTTTCAACCACTTATTCATGTTCTGATTGTGGGGTCAACAAGTCCAGGATGAAAGTCCAACAATCCCTCTCCTTAGCAAGCACCATCAACCGGTACCGTTACAGGCCAAAGAGAAGGAGTTCTGCGTTCCCTTCCAATTCAATTCAGTTTATTCATATCCGCCAAGTCACAACAGAAATTATCATAGCAAACAAATAAATTCATATACATACAAACTCAATTAGTAATGGGCCTCATGCACGAACATGTTCGTATTTTTATCCTAAATTTCTCTTACTTTTGTTCGTACGAAGCGTTCGTACGAACATGCCACGTCAGATTCAACAAACTCTTCTATCCTCAGGAAAAGTGTGTAAATGAGCTGCGTAAGTATGATGAATTCCACCTGTTCTATCCACCTGCGCGTGCACGCGGAGAGGTTATTTACATAATTCCCACCCCTCAAAACACCATATAAGGCTACGTTTCCTGCCTCTGACAGCAGGACGTGTTCGTTCATAAAATGACAGCGAAGAGTAAAAAGATTAACTTTACGGGTGTGGAGATTGAAGTTCTGCTCTCCGAGATCGAGAAAAGAAAATCTGTCCTTATTAGCAGCGTCACTCATGGGATTAAAGGACCAGCTAAAGCCATAGAATGTTTGTTTATAATAAATGTGGACCTTAAAATTAGGGATGCACCGATCCACATTTCTCACTTCCGATCCGATACCGATACTTATTAACTCAGTATCGACCGATACCGATACTTTCCCGATCCGATACTGTTCAGGTATTTGACTCTGTATAATGAAACTTTTGCACCCAAACTATTCATTTTAACATTGTGTGAGATAAACCCAATGAAGACACTCTTAAGCCTTACAATAGGGAACCCCCTTATTGTAAGGCTTAAGAGTGTCTTCATTGGGTTTATCTCACACAATGTTAAAAAGGGCAGTCACAGATTGTGATTGAACACAAGTGCTCTTTGAAGCTGGATCGGAAAAGTATCGGCAGGTTTGATCCGATACCCGATACTTAAATAATGCTGGTATCGGATACCGATACCGATACTGGATCGGATCTGCCCCATCCCTACTTAAAATATACACACGTCCTGGTGGCGCAACTGGGAACGCATTGCGCTGTTAGGTGCTCCTAACCTTATCTAGACCTCGTTGGTTCGATTCCCACAAGGTATGACTATTAATTTTTTCCTTCTTTCTTTAGATTATTTATTCATTCCAGATTAAAAAGACTTTATGCTTTATTTCTTGTTGTATTGTAAATAGTTTTCTTGTGTTTTTTAAATCTGGAATGAATTAAAAGCAGAAGAAAAAAAAACGTTGTCCCATGTGGGAATTGAACCCATAAGGTTCGGAACGGAGAGGCAACGCTCATCTCATTGAGCTATCGGAGCTCTATGACTGCAACAGTAGGAGATCAAGGTAAAGTCTGCGTTACCGAGACAAATTAAACTTAATTAATTCATAATTTAAGTTGGTTTTAGTTTGAGATCTTCATATTAATATTGTAGTGTTAGAAAACGGCATTGATAACAAATTGATTTTAATTTAAATATTTTAATCCGTTAGTCATTATTACATTTAAAATTATAATTCGACTTCGAACAGAATAACCTATTGTCAAAAACAATTGTGGTGCGTGATTTTTTTAAACTCAGGATATTTTCTAAATAACGAAATATGAAGTTATTAGTGAAGAAATTCCATCTGGATAACAGCAGACTGTCTGCTCGTAAAATATACGACAGGTCCGGACCACACGTAAATTTTGTTCGTATCTGAAAAAAATCTTAGGATACGAAAACATTGTTGAATGCAACAAATGATCCTAAATCACTCGTACGCACACTTGAAGAACGAATCTGTGCGTACGAACGGTTCGTGCATGAGGCCCATTGTTTATCTGAGGTAGGATGGGTTCCAGTGAGATGTGCCCAAAGGCACCAAAAAGGCATCCTAGTCAGACGCCTGAACCATGTCAGCTGATTCCTTTAGATGAGAGGTGCAACTTCAAGCTTTTCCAGATGAAAGAGCTCCTAACCTTTATATGAGCCTTATCGGAGTGTGGCCACCTGGGACACATCTAGCATCTCGTTATTTTGATTACGGTCCACAGCTTGTGACCAGGTGGCAGCTAGATCATGGACGCACTACTAAACTGAGAGCTCATCACTTTGTTCACTGCAACAGACCAAAACCAAAGCAATGTCCTTATTATTGTGGGCAAGGTCCTGATCTGTTGACTCATTGCCATCCTACCAAATAAAGAGCTAACTAACAGCCGAAAGCAAACGTCTGTCATTTATATTCTGACAATATTTTCAGGTTTAGATTACTGGTGACAAAACATCAGATTGCTCTCTCCTACATGGATCGGCCTTTGTAAGTTAAAAATATATTTTTGATTGTAACTTTGAATTTGTAATCAGACACGGTGAGCTAATGCTAATTGACGGGGTTTGGAAGTTCAAGTAACCACAAGATTAAGAGTTGGTATGATAGATGTCAGGGTTATCTGAAGAGACTATTATGCTAAAAACAAAAATACTGTAGTCCCCAATACTTTGCTGTTTGACTTTCATGGACTCGCTCTTTTGCGGGTTTTCAGCGTAAGACTGTACATGACCGGTCTCACTTGTAAATGAGTCCTCGAGGCGAAGTGTGATTTGTCTGTATAAATAAAGGTTGAATGAAGAAAAAAAGACACAACTTTGCTCAGCTGTGACAGACAGCCTCAGTAAAAGCAAGAAAGGGGCTGGGTGGGGTCTCTTTCCCCATTGCTGCTGCTCAGGGAGCGTCAGTGAGGTGGACACCTGTGTGAGCAGCATGGATTGCTTACTTAAAATAATCAAGCACCACCCTAACCGAGCCTTTGGTCCAGCCCCTCGGTGACCATTGAGCGGGCCAGACCACCGGGAAATGTCCCAATGGCCAGTCCGCCCCCTACAGTAATTTGCTGATTTTCACCTATTGCGAGGGTGTCTGGAACATAAACCCCGCGATCAGTGAAGGACTACTGTACATATGTTTTGTAAAATGTATAATTAATGGCAACATAAAATATGGTAATAATTAGGGGATCAAACTCCCCCTTTACTCGTGATTCGAAGTACAGTATATAGCTGCCCACTGCTCCACCTGGTGGTGGATGTGTTAAATCAGAGAGCCAATTTCACCATTGTATGGGAACATACAATGATGGCAATACTTGTTGTTGTTCTGGCATCCTCCGCATAATTCCTTAAAGAGCACCATTGTAACACTTGGAGACCAAAAAGTCAAACTTCTCTGACCGCCTGCAGCACCTCTGCGAGGGTAAAGATCCGAACCGCTGCTCCACAGCAAGAACAAAAGCCACGCTGTTCCTCCTGAATTCAAAATATCACCAATTGGAGAATTAAACACACATTATTGAGGTGTGTGTGTTTGTGTGTGTGTGTAGCCACTTCTCTGCTGCTGTTGAGCCGTTTTTGTTCCCATGCGTGTTTCAGATTGTTCTCCTATTTATCACTGAAACGATGATGACGTGAGCAGAAAGCAGACACTATTTTTTTGCAGGTGACAGAATGAATAGTAATCTGACTACTTAGCAATGTGAATCTGACCCGACTGGCTCAGTGGGTTTCCACAGAGACAATGACGTCATGGCAACCATGGCGGCGATGCCTCTGAATCCAAATGAGCTCACGCATGTCCAAGGTATGTTTTGTTAGCTACCTGGCGCTGGTGAGTCACTCGTAAACACGGCATCAAAACAACTACAAAAAGTGTTTGGAGGAAATAACTGGAGAAAAACAAGATGGAGGGGATGTGGTTTACTGGTCTGGATACAAAACACTGAGCTGCTCCAGACCCGTGTAGCCCTGAGCACACAATCCAACCTGACGCAAAGACAGGAGAGCGTTCCTCCGTCTGTCCACCTCCTCTCTCTGCATCCAGCTGTATCTGCCTCTGCTTCTTAAAAAGTCACTTATGATGTTCCGACCTGTGACTCAAGACTTTGTGCTGCTGTGGTTGCCAGCACCAAAAACTCCTCAAACCCTAAAAAAAAACTTCTTCACGTCAGGAAACACTTCGTAATGCATGTAGGCTGCACTCCTACATTACAAACAAACGTGCTTCTGTGTCACATTTTGCATTGGGTTTGCAGACACAGATGTGTTTTATTCTGCTGTTCACAAAAGGAAGGAGGAGGTTAATTTAACTGCAGTCCATACCCAACTGAGGAACATGTCTGAATGGGACCTTTGTTAGTGGGACTTCTGCAGCGGATTATGGACTCACGCACCTAATTTATATCGCTTCTACAAAAACGTTTCAGGCTCTGACTAATTCAGGTGAATCAGGACTTTGACAGCAAACATGCGCCTAGTTTTCTTGCATGGTATGATCTTGCATGCAAAACAAGAATAATGGTTTATTCTGTAATCAGTGTAAACAGCTACACATTTCAGTGTTTCTCATAAAAAAAGAACATTTTAAACAGTTTTGCAGAACTGTTCATAGATTTACATCTGATTTGTATAAACTACGATGTGTTTTTTTTTTGTTGAGAATGTTGTTAAATAGGTATATTCACAAGATGATTTGGTTTGTTGTTTTGCATTGCAAATGTATTTGTGCTTTTTTGCAATAGACTTGTGTGAATGTTGAGTGTGTTTGTATTTTTGCATGCTGTGCAGCATTGCATACACATCCCAGGCTAAAAGCTGCAGATGAACTGAAAAAATCAATGGAGGGTCAGTCTGGGTAATTTGATGTTTTAGTACATTTATATTCTAGCTTCATGGTGACTTTCTAATGGGAAAGAAAGTGTGTCCCATCAAGGTCAATTGTAAACTGATAGGAGGGAGACATCCATTAAAGAAACTTGGCGTATATTCCGCCGTACACGTCGCTACGTCATATAAGTTGCATCAGTCCAAATATGTCTAATAAAGTGGACAAAACATAAATACTGTATGTCGCTTTGCCGTATAAGTCGCATCTGTCATGTGTCACCGCTGACCACCCAGAAATCTGGGCCATTGTTGTGCCAAAAATCAATTTTGGCTGCCAAAATGGCGGCTGCGGGAGCGCGCACGTGAGGACTTTAACAAGATTAACACTTAAAAACAATTCTTTGTTTGCTCAAAATTATAGCAAAGATGTGTCTCAGTTGAATTTTTCCTTAATAAATTCACTTTAATGGTCAAATCAGCTGCATTTCAAAAATCAACTTGCGGCTGCGGAAGCATGAGGGATGACTCACTGTGCATTTTTTCGAAATTGAACAAGATAACCACCTAAAAACAAATTTATTTACTCAACGTTATTTTTCCTGGGCGGTGCAGCGAAATGCAGCTGATTTGACGTTTGCTCCAGGAGTTCCAGAGCGAGACGAAGGTGGCTTGTTATGGCAAGCAAATGCCCCTTTTCCACCGGTCAGCTCGGGTCGGTTATTGCGTAATATGTGCGTCGCAGACACCCACTTTACGCCATTTCCACCGGATATTCCGAGCTGCCCCGCACCAGATTTCTGGTCTCGTTTCTGAGCAGTGACTACCCGCGCCGATGCGCGCCGGGAGGAGGAATGTGTGTGGACTGAAGCTGCTTTCACTGAAGCGAGGGAGCGAACACGGAAGTACTGTAAATGATTAACACGGTAAAAACAATTATTTGTTTTTAAAATTATAGCAAAGATGGGTCTTCAGCTGAACGTGTCATTAATAAATTCACGTAGTGCTCAAAACTGCAGGAGTTTAAAAACTAGGATCGCCGCGCGCACGCTGTATTTCCTTAAAATGTAGCTAAATAAACGGATATAAAAATATATTTCATAGCTGACTGTTTAGCACGAGTGTTCCTGAGCTGAACAGCTCCTTAATAATGTCACGTAGTGGTCAAATCTGTAGGATCGTCACGTGCGCGCACGCGCGAGTCGGGAGGCTATATTTCATTAAAATGTAGCTAAATAAACAGATATAAAAATATGTTTCATAGCTGACTGTTTAGCAGAAGTGTTCCTGAGCTGAACCGCTCCTTAAAGGTGAACTATGTAATTTCAGCAGGACCCTGGGACTTAGAAAAATTTCCAGCAGGTAAAAGCATTCTGATCCCTCCCCCTCAGAGCCATATATGGCTCTGAGGGGGAGGCTCTGCTGAAATTCAAATTCAAGCTCTGTTTTTATTGGCTGGTTAATGGCGGGTCACTCTGTGTTTTTAGTGTTTTTATAAATGCTGATAGAGAAGCAAGGGGACTATAGTTTTTTTCAGAGATTACTTTGTCTAACATCAGTCTGTCAGTAGATAGTGACAGAGTGAAGAAATATGTTAAAAATATATTGTTAGAAAAGTTACAGACTGCATTACAAAGTTACATAGTGCAGCTTTAATAATGTCACGTAGTGGTCAAATCTGCTGCATTTAAATTGTTTAGTTTTGACTTTTTCCAAACCTCAGAAAATAAATGATAAAAATAAAATAACTCCAACAGGTTACTGTTTGTACATGAACATCTTGTGATTACATTCTGTTAGTAAAAAAATAATAATAATCTGCACAGAAGGGGTACAAAAAAGCTGTGGAAACAGAACTACATGTGACCCGACCCGAATTGAGCCGATCTGAGCTGATCTGATCTGACCCAAGCCGAGCGGTGGAAAAGGGGCAAAAGTGTCTCATTAATAAACACTTGGCTTGCCATAAGGCTCAAGGGCCCTCTAGCAGCTGCCAGAATGAATGAAATTGTCAGATCTCAGCCAAAAATTGGGTTATAAATATGGGAAAAAACATGTATTTGTCGCTTCGGTGTATAAGTTACAGGACTTTCAAATTTATGCAAAAAGGTGCAACTTAAAATACGGTATTACATTACATTTCATTTTTATTTTTTCCAGCGGTTGCCACAGCGAACTAAGTTTACGAAGACTGGCAATTATTTTTATACCCGATGACCTTCCTGACTCAACCACAGACCACTGAGCTACCACAGCCCCCTGTGTGGAGCAGAGAGCTGCTATCTAGGGTGCCCGGGGGAGCAGACGGTGGTTAAGGGCCTTGCTCAAGGGCCCAGAGTGGAGCAAATGAGAGTGGAGACAGGTGTGGGTGTATCACTTTTCCCACCCACATTTTGATGTTGTCAGTATGGGGAGTTGAACCAGCAACTTTCCAATCACAGGCCCACATTCTCTAACCTCTGCGCCACCACTCCCCCTTTAAAGGTACTTATTACAATGTCATAAAAACTATAAATTAAAAAGCAAAATTGGCACAGCCGTGTCCTCAGATTCAGAATTTCCAACGAAAATTTGTGAACGAACACCAAATATCACATGTTTAGCTGCAAAAACAGCCGAAGTAACAGAAAACAAGTCAAAGGTCTTAAAAGACCTTTATTTAAAACAACTTTTGGCAGTGTGGACTTATTTTTGGATCCAACTTGTTTACAAGAATTGAACATGTTTTTCAAAGATTCCTCGCGTGTGGGAAAAACATGTTAGAACATGTGAAACACTCAAAAGAGCCACATGACATATCACATGATATATTTATATCACTCATGAAACACATTGTAAGCTTGTTGGTTTCACATGTATGTCACATTTTATATTTCAGAATACTTCCAGTATTTAATAACCTGTGGGGGAAAGCAGTTCTGGAGTTCATGTAATGTGACTAAACCTCCTGCTTTCTGTGTGATTTAACTGAAAACACTTACCAGCGATTATTACTTTATTTTTATGTTCATGTTTATGTTTATTAAATTTGTTCATTTTTTTTACAAAAGAAACAATACAAGACAATCTCATAAATGATAGTGTACAAAATATAAAAAAATGAAAGGTAGCAGAAAGAAGAATAAATCTTATTATATCTGCCCCTTACTTCCAACAATCAGATTAAACAACAATAATCAACCATGTAAACAATAATAATCTTCAACAAACAGTACAAAATGACTAACTCTTTCTAATTTTCTAACTAATACAATACACATTACGCTATTTAATATATATATTTTTTATTTATTTATTTATTTATATTTATCTTTATTTTTTATTTCTAAAGAAAGTCAAAGCAGCTGAAACTGCAGCAGAATGTTGAACGCGTTTACCCTTTTGGCAGAAGAGAACAAAGCTTTCCTCTCTCTCTCCCTCGAGACACCAACAGTGATGTGGCCTTTATCGATGCACCAAACCCCAACTGCTCCGCTCAAGCTGCTCGGTGGCCAAACGGCAAACAGCTAAAAGGGCATCTCCCCAGTGGACAGGACCCCATAACCTGATTGTAGGCTGTGAAAGTTTAGTTTTTTATTTTACTTGTGCAAATCTGCTCTGGAACAGGTCCTCCTCTGCAGCTTGACTCCCATGTGAGCGTTTCTCTGATTTTGTCGCACAGAGTTCACTCTTGACTGCTGTCATCTGCAGGTAAGACACTGACTACACAGAAGAAAACTCAGAAAGATCCCTTGAATAAAATGTGGCTCTAATCCATGAAAGGGGGATCTTTCAGAGAAGAGAAGTGAACGTTTTCAGTTAATTAAATATTCACTGAGATGATTTTTAGAGTGGTCTGGTCCTGTACCATCGCTGCTCAACATAAACTGTTTGCAGGCCTAAGTGCAAATCAATTACTGGACTGAATCAATTACTGATACCTGGACTATTGAGAATTAACTTTCTTGTCAAATCAATTACTGTTTATCAAGTTGAAAGTGTGGCTGATTTTTCCACCTGTAGCTAAAGAAATGACTTTGTTTGGCCAATCTGAGGCATAACGTCTTCAATAAACGCTCACATTTAACTCGGATTTGTTTTTCATCATGTCTTTTCTCGCTTGCTCCTAAACTAACCCAGTGGCTAACAGTACCGTAGTTTTCAGACTATAAGGCGCACTAAGGTGCACTAAGCGAAACTAAACAGTCAGATAAGGCAAAATTTTATACAGCTCATTCACAATAACCACATAAAATCAGTTCGAGGTCAGTACCACCAGAATTAATACATAAGGCGCACTGTTGATTTTTGATAAAAATTAAAGGATTTTAAGTGTGCCTTATAGTCTGAAAAATATGGTAATTATCTTTGCTAAGTTATTACATCTTTCCTCTCTTGTTGAGTCTTCTTGTGGTTGTTTAAGAGGCTGGACCCAAGAATTCAGACCAGAAAAAAGAGCTTGAAAAAAATAAAACTGAACTTTAAATAATGTGATCAGTTGACCGAATGATGTCGATCACTTGTAAATATAAATCTGATGATAACTAACAGACAGTACTGACTGCAGTCAATGAAAAGAGCAGTGCTCGTGTCTTGGGGATGATGCTCAGATACTACCGCACAAAACACAAAACTACCCGGGGGCCTTTCTGGGTGGAGTTTGCATGTTCTCCCCGTGCATGCGTGGGTTTCCTCCGGGTACTCCGGTTTCCTCCCACAGACCAAAAAACATGCATGTTAGGCTGATTGGTGACTCTAAATTGACCCTAGGTGTGAGTGAGAGAATGGATGGTTGTTTGGTGTGAGTGAGACAGGTCCCTCTTGTAAATGAGTCCCTGTGACTCAACGAGGCTAGCCTGTATAAATAAAGGTTGAATGAATGAATGAATGAATGATCATCTTCAAAATGAAGTCACTTTCAGGTTTGAGGTTGCTTCGTGTCCAGAAGTTAGTTGTAGATGTCCATTCAGACATTGTTGCTAGTTTCAATACAATCCATGTGCTTCATGAGATATTTTACTAACACCATAGGAAAATCAAACGTCCCACTCTTTTATATCTGGGCCATATTTATCCTTCCAGCTTTAAATTTAGACTCAGGCACATAAAAACAAACTCACGTGTAAATTTTAATTACCGTATTTTCCAGAATAAAAGTTGCACCGTTATATGGATCGCTTTGTCCAATTATTGCTAAGAAAATTGAAAAAATCCATAAACGGGTCGCACCCTAATATAGATCGCACCTACGTCACCGCCGACGTAACGCGTCATCCACCGCTGACGTGACGTGTCACCGCTGAGACAACCTGGAAACGTGGACAGAGTGTTTAGCTCTGTTGCAAATGTCTGCCACAGGAGCGCACAGCAAGGCTTTGGAAGACGCCAAAGCAAAACAATTTAAATCCAGCAGATTTGACCATTTTGTGAATTTATTAAGGAACGGCTAAGCTCAGGAACCCGTGTGCTATAATGTCAGCTATAATTTTTAGCAAACAAACAATTGTTTTTAAGTGGTAATCTTCTTAAACGGTCGCGTGCACTGCGAAAATAAATTGTAAATAAATCGAATTTGATCTCAAATGTCTCATACAGGTCAACAGTTTGTAAATGAAACCCATATAATTACACTCTGTAAGCTGAAAAAATATCCGCCGAGTGGTTTATGAGCTATTTATCTAAATAGTATCAGTTTACGGTAGCTAACCGCTAACAACGATGCTAAAAGATCGATTAAAAAAAACCTCAAACATCTCATAAAGTTAGTCACTTGTAAATGTCCATACAGTGATTACATTCTGTAAGTTTCATAAAAATCTGTCCTGTGGTTCTTGACTTATCTTGCTAACAAACACAGCAAACAGTAGTTACTCCAGAGCAGGAGGCCGGGCAACGACAGAGTCAGTCCGAGCAGAGGAGGCTTTTTTCGGACACATGAGCTGGAAACAGTCGGTGGACTCTCTGGAAGTGTCCCCCTAGCGGACAAAAGTGGTACTGCACCATTTTTTTTTTGCCAAAATGAAAAACGGTCATATCTGAGCCAAAAATTGGTCTAAAACTATGGGGAAAAATCCATAAACAGGTCTCACCTCTCAATAGGTTGCAGGGCATGCAAATTAGGCAAAAAACCGCGACCTATCGTCCGGAAAAATACGGTAGTAACGTTTTAGAGAAAACAATGAACATTTATGCTAATTAATCCTCACAGTTTGTGTTTTCATTGTGTAACCACTTCAGGAAAAAGTCCAGATTTTTTATTTTTTA
Organism: Garcialebias charrua; assembly: GCA_038048925.1. Lineage (NCBI taxonomy): Eukaryota > Metazoa > Chordata > Actinopteri > Cyprinodontiformes > Rivulidae > Garcialebias > Garcialebias charrua. Next base: position 40,991 of record JBBPBX010008411.1, on the reverse strand, counting down.
TTTTTTACTTTACAAGAGTTAATCTGCTGGGAAACGATAAACACGCAGCTGAACATTTTAAAATGTGCCAGAGGATACGGCGTCAGTTTAATGTGCTTGTGAAACTTTTGGAGCGCCCTGATGATCAATGACCTCGTCACGAACGTGGAATGTCAGAAATCTCCCCTGACTTCCTGTTTGTGTGTGAGTTCATCTCGGTCACACACTGCTTCTCATCACGAATCCTCACATGGCTTCGTGCAATTAGCGGCCGTGCTCTGCAGCCTTTAGTAAAACAGTCTGGAGAAGCCGCCTCCGTCCGAGTCCTCTGCTCTCCATCACCTCTCCTCCGGGTCGGCTGATCTTTGTCTTTCTACCATTTCTAGGGACACAACCCCAACTGCAAACGCTCATAATTAGCCAAGAGCGACTGGACTTGTGCTCCTTGTGTGAATGGCAGTGACTCTCTCAGGAAGACGATGTAATCTCTCTTGGCTGCTTGGAATAGAAAGGGAACTTAAGAATGCAAAATGAGAGCCCACAAAGGTACTTCTAATCCCCGGGCCGCGGCCGTCAGCGTTAAAGGGCAAATGGCTGATTAGATTGCTGAAACGGAGGCGAGGCATCCTGCAGTAATGATCCTGCCTGCAAGTGGGAGTCGATTGTCAAGATAATGTCTGATGCTCGTCTGATTTCGCTAACAAAGCTGCTACTGATTCATATTTGTCTTGACAGGATGTATACATCTGAATCAATGCCTGGACGGCTGCTTTATTGCTCAGTGCAGCAGAGATGATGTTTTCCTATTAATAAACGCATGCACTCTCAGAGTTGCTGGCACCAAAAGACTAATCTTCTCAAGTGTCAGTCTGGACTGTGGGGGCACAGCGGGTCTGCTGCTCCTGCTGTGGGTGTTTGCCTCCAAATCCACAGCTTATTTCCTGCCCTACAGCTCGGTGACCCCTCTGAGATGGTCTCCTAAAAACCTTCCGTTTGTCCATCAATTCGTGCATGATGACTTGAAAATCAAGTGAGATACCAACTTCCGTTTTGGTGTGTTGCTACATAAGGAAGGTTCCTTTAAAAAATTGGGCTGCCTTGTCGAAATCCAAGATGGCAGCCGTCATATATGCATATGCAAACCTTGTGATAACTTCCTGCTGACTTCCATTCCATTTTGGTGTGTTGCTGCATCGAGACATAAAAAGGTCCCTGTCAAAGGTTGGGTTGTCCGGTCAGAATGTGAAACAAAAAATAATCCGGCCGCCCCAGTCATTTTAGGAAATTATGCTTTTCTATTTTTCTATTGCTTAAAAGTATAGTTTCCTCAAATGGTTGGATAAAAAATAAGCAACATGTCAACTTTCACTTTGGTGTGTGGCTGCATCTAGATCATTGTCGACAATCATCATTTTTCTTTTTTCATGCAGCTTAAAAGTACAGTTTCAATTATTCGGGTTGTCCTTGGGGTGGCCCAAGATTATTTTATGCTGAGCAAGACCACCATTGGCCACCCCGTGGCTCTGCCGTTGCTCCAGGTTGAGGATAAAATGTCTCCCTCCTCTTTCCTCCACTCACACTGCCTCACACAAGCAAAAAATAAATTAAAATGCTTTTCTTATACACACTGTAACTCCTGCTAGATTAATCTTATTCTTATTGCATTAACTATTCCGACTGGGCGCCATTTTCACGGCAAAGTTTTCTGATTAAATGTGCAAAGAATTAGGTTTTGGCATCAACTTCCCAGAATCCTTCACATTGACATCATATGTTGCATTTTATGTTTATTAAATGTTTTAGTGTTTAGATGGTTACTGTTGCACCGAGGGACTGAGAGAAACGCAATTTCAATCCTGTGTATGTCCTGTACATATTGCAGTTTTGACAATAAAGTTGACTTTGACTTGAAAAAAAAATGTTGCAACATAACCTTTATTATTATTATTGGTACCTATATAAATATAAGTATACACTACAAAACCTAATGGACTCCAAGAACATCATGCTGCACTCAAAATGTGCAGAAAACGAGCCTGTTGGACGGTCAGGGCCGGCCCAAGGCATAAACAAACTAGTGGCTGCTTAGGGCCCCAGGCCACTAGGGGCTCCCTAAGTGGAATTACATTTTTTTTAATTATTATTTCTATATGATTCCATTTAATATTTTCAGTTCAGCTTTTGCAAATTGTAGCATACATTTACATAGTTTTAAGAACAAATTATTCAACTTTCAAATTTTATTTTTTTTAAAGACCGTGTAAAGTGAAATTAAATTTGTGTTTTTATTTTGTCACACGGCATAAATATGTGTTATTAATCACCCATATAAATCTGACTGATTAAAAACATTGATTTCCTTATAAAATTAAGTCTCAAAAATCATGAAAAAACATGATTTTGACTTGCTCTAGAACGCTGGGGGCGTGTCGCACGTGGGCGTGATTTCAGCGCAGTACTGCGCCATACCATACCATACCATACCAACTTTATTTATAGAGCACTTTTTGCACCCAACAGGACCAAAGTGCTGTACACACAATCACAAAATACAATACAATCATAAAATGGAAGGGACTAAAAACAGTACTAAAATAATAAATTATGAATACAATAAAACAATAAAACAAGGTTAAAACATCTCAGATTGTACCAAAAGCCAAAGAAAAAAGATGGGTTTTAAGAAGAGACTTAAAAACAGCAAGTGAAGAGGCCTGTCTTATGTCTAATGGGAGGTCATTCCAGAGCTTAGGAGCTACCACAGAGAAAGCACGGTCCCCTCTAAGCTTGCGCTTTGTCCTCGGTACCCTCAGAAGCAACTGGTCAGCTGACCTGAGCGAACGAGAGGGTGTGTAGTAATGCAGCAGCTCTGACAGGTATGGAGGGGCATGGCCATTTAGAGCTTTAAAAGTAAATAAAAGTATTTTAAAATGAATCCTGTAACGCACCGGTAACCAGTGCAAAGATGCCAAAACAGGGGAAATGTGATCAAATTTTCGTGTACCTGTTAAGAGTCGTGCAGCTGCATTTTGAACCCTCTGAAGCTGGGAAGTACACAGATCACTAATACCAACATAAAGTGAATTACAGTAATCCAGCCGTGTGGTCACAAATGCATGGATTGCTGTTTCAAAGTGCTGTCTAGGAAGGATGGCTTTTACTTTGGCTAGCTGCCTCAAATGAAAAAAGCTGGATTTCACAACTGCTTTAATCTGAGACTCCAGCCTAAGACCAGCATCCAGCTTGACCCCTAGATTTGTAACAACTGGCCGGACATACTGAGCCAAGGAGCAATCGGACAGAGAGTCTTCAGTCGAATTGCCAAAAATCACCACCTCTGTTTTGTCCTCGTTAAGTCTTAAGAAGTTTAGGGCCATCCAGGCCTTCAAATCTTCCAAACATAGGAACAGAGACCGAAGAGAGGCAGAGTCTGCCTTCTTTAAAGGTACGTAGATCTGTGTGTCATCTGCATAACAATGAAAAGCAATCCCGTATTTCCTAAAAACAGAACCAAGCGGAAGGATGTACAACAAAAATAAAAGAGGGCCCAAAACTGAGCCCTGCGGAACACCACATGAGAGTGGAGCAGAGGAGGACCTATGTCCATCAAGACAGACACAAAAAGTACGCTTGGTCAGATAAGATTTAAACCAATCTAAGGCTATATGACCAATGCCCACCCACTGTTCCAAACGTGTGATTAAAATGTTGTGATCCACTGTGTCAAACGCAGCTGATAGATCCAACAACACCAAAACAACGCAGTCACCAGAATCAGTCGCCAAGAATATATCGTTAAAAACTTTTAAAAGAGCTGACTCTGTGCTATGAAATGATTTAAAACCGGACTGAAAAACCTCTAAAATATTATTTTCAATGAGATAGGCCATTAGCTGATTATAAACTACCTTCTCAAGAATTTTCGAAACGAAGGGCAATTTAGAAATTGGTCTGTAGTTCGCAAGGACAGCAGTATCCAAGTTTGATTTCTTAATTAGAGGCTGGACAACTGCATGTTTCAAATTTTCAGGAACAGCACCTGAGGACAGGCTACTATTCACAAGAGCAAGGATCGAAGGACCTATAGAAAGAAAAACCTCATTGAATAGTCGAGGTGGAATAGCATCGTCTGGAGAACCAGTTGGTTTTAAGTGGCTAACGACCTCCTGCAGGGAATGCAAAGTCACACATTCAAAGCTATGAAAAATAGCAGAGCAAGGCACAGTATCTACAGGGTCATGAACAGTGGGTATGATCTGGGCCCTAATAGAAGTGACTTTCTCAACAAAGAAGTGTAAGAAACTTTCACAGAGAGCAGGGGAAGTCTCCACAATAGCACCATGTGGGGCATTTAAAACAGAATTAATAGTTCTAAATAAAACAGCAGGATTGTGACTGTTGGATACAATGATATTAGTCAGGTATCTTCTTTTGGCATCTTTTACAGTTCTTTGATAACAGCGCCAACATTCCTTCAATATTTGAAGTGACACCTGCAAGTTATCATTCTTCCATTTACGTTCAGCTTTACGACAGTTTCTCCTGGCAGCTCGAGTGACATCATTTAACCAGGGTTCATGTTTGGATTTTGCAGGTCTAATTTTTAATGGTGCCACCGAATCCAGAGCTGCTTTGCATGTAGAATAAAACCAGTTGCTGATGTCCTCGGTTTTATTTCCCACAGTCTCTGGGATTGTACAGTTCTCATTAAAAACAGAAGAAAACTGAACAGCAGTGGAAGGGTTAAGAACACGACAGAGCCGAACTGCAGCACATGGTTTAACTTTGGTAATGGACTGCTTTATCTCAAATAAAACAGGCATATGGTCTGAAAATAATGGGTCACCAATCACTAAATTAAAAACTGGTAGACCGAAAGATAAAACCAAATCAAGTGTGTGTCCAAACTCATGAGTAACACCAGTCACAAACTGCACAAGATTAAAAGAATCAATAACATTAAGAAACGACTGAGCCATAGGTGAAGTAGGACAACAGACACGGATATTGAAATCACCAGCCAATAAAATTTTGTCATACCGTGGCATGATATCGGCCAGGAAATCAGAAAAGTCATTTATAAAATCTTTGTTGTACTTTGGCGGCCGATAGACCACCGCACACAACACAGTGTGGGAGCTACCAAGTTCAAAGAGACCAAGCTCAAAGCTACCAAAACGGGCTGGAGGTAATTGTTTACAAGTAAAACAGTTCTTAAAAACTGTCACTATTCCTCCTCCTCGACCCGTCATCCTCGGAAAATTAAAGTAGCAGCAGTTCGGCGGCAAAAGTTCATTAAAGACGCTGGACTCACCCAAACCACTTGTCCATGATTCGGTTATAAACAAGAAATCCAGGCCTTGAGAGGAAAAGTAATCCTTGATGACGAATGTTTTGTTAGCTAGCGACCTAGCATTTATCAGACCGATCCTGGTCGAGATCGGCGGATCTCCGCCACCATCTGGCATCCGAGATTCCCGGCGAAGAGATCGTAGGTTAAGAAGATTCACCCCACGTCTACAGGGTCGAGGAGTGCAGGGAGGACGAGGCTGGACCGCTCCATCATGGCCTCCACCAACAGGCACCAAGCAGGTACCCACAGGATCCAGCACGCGCAACGGGAAGGAGAGGCGCGGCACCAGCCTACGCGCACTGAATGAGTCCGGAAAACAATGCCCCAAAGCTGCCTTCGCACGTACTAGCCAACCGCTGCGTCTGCCACGACGGCGGGTTCGCTTCCGTCGGAAAGGTAGAGACCAGCAGGACCGACACAGGTACGCTGGAATGCCCAGCAGCAAGGGCGGGGTCTTGTCTCCGGTATAATTCCATGGTATCATATTACCAGTCGAGGCTCCAATGTCCAATAAACTTTGGCGATCATACACAATCCGAGCGTTCACACTTGTGTTAAAATTAAAAGCAAACAGAAAAAACAGGAAGAGCATCAGACAGCGAGCCTCAAACAACAACGGCGCCATCTAGTCCATGATAGACAACATCCAACATCTGCAGGATGCACCATGATAGACAACATCCAACATCTGCAGGGTGCACCATGATAGACAACATCCAACATCTGCAGGATGCACCATGATAGACAACATCCAACATCTGCAGGATGCACCATGATAGACAACATCCAACATCTGCAGGATGCACCATGATAGACAACATCCAACATCTGCAGGATGCACCATGATAGACAACATCCAACATCTGCAGGATGCACCATGATAGACAACATCCAACATCTGCAGGGTGCACCATGATAGACAACATCCAACATCTGCAGGATGCACCATGATAGACAACATCCAACATCTGCAGGATGCACCATGATAGACAACATCCAACATCTGCAGGATGCACCATGATAGACAACATCCAACATCTGCAGGATGCACCATGATAGACAACATCTGCAGGATGCACCATGATAGACAACATCCAACATCTGCAGGATGCACCATGATAGACAACATCCAACATCTGCAGGGTGCACCATGATAGACAACATCCAACATCTGCAGGATGCACCATGATAGACAACATCCAACATCTGCAGGGTGCACCATGATAGACAACATCCAACATCTGCAGGGTGCACCATGATAGACAACATCCAACATCTGCAGGGTGCACCATGATAGACAACATCCAACATCTGCAGGATGCTCCATGATAGACAACATCCAACATCTGCAGGATGCACCATGATAGACAACATCCAACATCTGCAGGGTGCACCATGATAGACAACATCCAACATCTGCAGGGTGCACCATGATAGACAACATCCAACATCTGCAGGATGCTCCATGATAGACAACATCCAACATCTGCAGGATGCTCCATGATAGACAACATCCAACATCTGCAGGATGCACCATGATAGACAACATCCAACATCTGCAGGATGCACCATGATAGACAACATCCAACATCTGCAGGATGCACCATGATAGACAACATCCAACATCTGCAGGATGCACCATGATAGACAACATCCAACATCTGCAGGATGCACCATGATAGACAACATCCAACATCTGCAGGATGCACCATGATAGACAACATCCAACATCTGCAGGATGCACCATGATAGACAACATCCAACATCTGCAGGATGCACCATGATAGACAACATCCAACATCTGCAGGATGCACCATGATAGACAACATCCAACATCTGCAGGATGCACCATGATAGACAACATCCAACATCTGCAGGGTGCACCATGATAGACAACATCCAACATCTGCAGGATGCACCATGATAGACAACATCCAACATCTGCAGGATGCACCATGATAGACAACATCCAACATCTGCAGGATGCACCATGATAGACAACATCCAACATCTGCAGGGTGCACCATGATAGACAACATCCAACATCTGCAGGATGCTCCATGATAGACAACATCCAACATCTGCAGGATGCACCATGATAGACAACATCCAACATCTGCAGGATGCACCATGATAGACAACATCCAACATCTGCAGGATGCACCATGATAGACAACATCCAACATCTGCAGGATGCACCATGATAGACAACATCCAACATCTGCAGGATGCACCATGATAGACAACATCCAACATCTGCAGGGTGCTCCATGATAGACAACATCCAACATCTGCAGGATGCTCCATGATAGACAACATCCAACATCTGCAGGATGCACCATGATAGACAACATCCAACATCTGCAGGATGCACCATGATAGACAACATCCAACATCTGCAGGATGCACCATGATAGACAACATCCAACATCTGCAGGATGCACCATGATAGACAACATCCAACATCTGCAGGATGCACCATGATAGACAACATCCAACATCTGCAGGATGCACCATGATAGACAACATCCAACATCTGCAGGATGCACCATGATAGACAACATCCAACATCTGCAGGGTGCACCATGATAGACAACATCCAACATCTGCAGGGTGCACCATGATAGACAACATCCAACATCTGCAGGATGCACCATGATAGACAACATCCAACATCTGCAGGGTGCACCATGATAGACAACATCCAACATCTGCAGGATGCACCATGATAGACAACATCCAACATCTGCAGGATGCACCATGATAGACAACATCCAACATCTGCAGGATGCACCATGATAGACAACATCCAACATCTGCAGGATGCACCATGATAGACAACATCCAACATCTGCAGGATGCACCATGATAGACAACATCCAACATCTGCAGGATGCACCATGATAGACAACATCCAACATCTGCAGGATGCACCATGATAGACAACATCCAACATCTGCAGGATGCTCCATGATAGACAACATCCAACATCTGCAGGATGCTTGTAGGAGCGTTCATTTAGAGAATGTCACTGTAATCAATGGAGGGAAGGAAAGTCACAGATACAAGGTGTTTCTTACAGGTCCACTGACATGATGTTGGAAATTTGCATAAACTTGCACAACATATATTATATATCTTATATCATTCAGCTATGTTCGTTTTTCCAAACAAAATGAATATAAATATATTACATTTTCATTCAAAGTCATTGGCGCAGTGTTTCGTCTCGGGAAATCCGGGTACACGCGAATGCAACATCTGTGACGTAGTGTTAGGACCGTCTCTAGAACGCCCCTTTTACATATTCATGGTGGACAATATAAAAACCGATGAATTTAATAATAATAATAATAATGTCTTTTCCTGGCATCAAAGTTTAGATTTGATCGATTTGTCTTCAGTTTGGGAAGCAGAAGTTGGTTCAGGGGGTTGAACAAGAAACAGCAGGTTCTGTCTTACCGTTCAGGTGGAGCGAGGGGGACAGCTTTGTTCGTTTTGTCCAGTCTTGACAAAGTATTTCATCTTTTGGGAAATTGAAAAGGCTCCTTTGTTCACTGATGATATTAGAACACCCAAATGCAACACAACGTAACGGCATTTTTAAGTAAAAAAAAAAAAGTCGATCTGCCAGAGAATGAATGTGAGTTATCATGGCAGACGCAGACTGCGCATGACTGACGGTCCTAGACGTCACAGATGTTGCATTCGCGTGTACCCGGATTTCCGAGACGAAACACTGCAACAAATTTAAAATGACTTTGAATGAAAATGTAATATATTTATTATTTTGTTTGCAAAAACGAACATAGCTGAATGATATGATATATATGTTGTGCCAGTTTATGCAAATTTCCAACCTCATGTCAGTGGACCTGTAACATTCAGAGTTAGACACGATCTGTTTGTGAACTATTTAAAAACAGACTGTGCCGCTCGACACTCAGGAAAATTCAACCATTTCCATTCAACCTTTATTTACAAGTACACAGCTGAGAGTCATCGAGACGTTTGTTGTTGCAAATAAAACACCTCCACGAGGAGCTACACTGTGTGTGTGTGTGTGTGTGTCTCTGTGTGAGAGTGTGTGTGTATCTCTGTGTGTGTGTGTCTGTGTGTGTATGTGTGTGTGTGTGTGTGTATCTCTGTGTGTGTATCTCTGTGTATGTGTATCTCTGTGTGTGTGTCTCTGTGTGTATGTGTATGTGTGTGTGTGTGTGTGTGTGTGTGTGCCTCATGAATAATGCACAGCTGTCAGTTTGTGTGCTGCAGATGTTTAGCCCAGTTGAAGGTAATCTATAATTGATGACATCACAGAGAGTCTCACCTGAACTCTGGTGCTCCCGTCACGTCTCCGTGAATTTTTTTGAAGCTCTCCGGCCCGTTAACGTTCTACAACCCTGACAGCCTGTGTTTTGCATTTTGACCACTGTGCTGTGAATACAAACGCAAGCTGTTCTCTGGCTCCTCGCCACGTATGCTAATACAATTAAATCTGAATACCAAATTGGAAACGATACACGGCCAAATGCAGAGTTGTCAGACTGTCAGTACGTGCAGCCTCATCAGCATGAAAGGCTCTTAAATCATCAGCTGCTCATCATGTGGCCTGTACTCTGATGCAGGGGCCTCACTGCTAGGACCTGCGGGAGTCAGACACCATCGGTAAACGCCGTCTGTTTTTATTATTTATTACATTATATGCCTTCTAGAGTTTTATTATGACATTATAGGTCTCTACAGTTTCCAACAATTTTCAGTCAGGTCATCTGGACAGTTTATTTTTTTGTGCTGGAACGTTTCACCTTCCATCCAGAACGCTTCATTAGTCAAGGAAAGACACAACACAAAAAGAAATTGTCCAGACGACCTGACTGAAATTTGTTGGATTGTATTATTGAGCATGAACTTTGTTGGCCTTCTATAGTTTCCTTATTTATCACACTGGCTCCACACAAACAAACTATCTTGCCACCCAGGTAAAAACCGCATGCTCTCCTTGGCCAAGACATAGATCTTTGTTTATTTAATAGATGATATGAAGAAACGGGTCTGTGCGTCTCAGTGGAGAGTTTTCATGACATGACGTGATGTTGGAGTCTCCAAACGCTGCGCGCGCCGCAGCCTTGTGCGCAGTCTGTTTGTCTGTGAAGCTTTTACTCTCCTACAAGTTATATATGGTGTACTTTCACGTGTCATTTTGGAGAAATCTACAATAAACGCAGATTATGAATCACCTCCAGCTGCCGTGTAACACCGGCGAGGGTGCGCGCGCGCTCCAAAGCGCGACCACTCAGCCTTTGGAATCATATAGATGAGACATTCCATTGGACATGAATCGGCTTTGTGTGGACTGGACTGCCCTGATCGGCCTGCAGCTCCCTCAGGAAAGCTCGGGAACAGTTTGATCGCTGCTTCTGCATGTGCACGCGTGATGCACGGCTCCTGTGTTGCTCCAGAGCGCAGCAGTGCCAAACTGAAAAATGATTATTTCTGAAAACGGCTGATAAGCCATATCCTAGATCAGAAAATTATATCTGTTTATAAATAAATGCTCTGCGTGTTACACTATTTATTATATCCTCCAGTAAGGCTGAATGAATCCGTTCCTGTTAAATTTATTTTTTGCACAACTTTGCGCGTCCTTTATTTAACTGCGTCATGTGGATGTAATACTTGTTAATCGTGTGTTTGGTGGGAATATTAATCATTTTCACATCATGAACAGTTAATAATAATAATAATAATAATAATAATAATAATAATAATAATAATAATAATAATAATAATGAATTCAATTTATAACGCACTTTTCATTAATGAAAATCTCAAAGTGCTACAAGGTGCAACAGAATTAAATGTCAATAAAACAATTAATAAAACAATTAAAATCAACAACAGTATCAGCTAGATCAAAAGTAGAATCATGAGGAGGTAGAGTATGCTCGGTTGAAAAGAAAGGTCTTCAAGCCGCTCTTAAAGTCAACCACAGATTGTGGGGCTTCAGTTTTTCAGAATCACCTGTAAGTGTCGCCAAAGGCACAAAAAACACCGAAACGTGCGTACGCCAGCCCTGGAGCTGGCGTGAGAATGCGCACATATCCACGTTCAGTTCAGTTTTGATACATACAGAGTTTTGCGTGGATAGTGACCTCCGCAAGGTTTCTGTGCGTACGCACGGTTGATACATGAGGCCCCTGGACTATATAAAGTACACCTGGACTATATAAAGTACACCTGGACTATATAAAGTACACCTGGACTATATAAAGTACACCTGGACTATATAAAGTACACCTGGACTATATAAAGTACACCTGGACTATAGAAAATGCACCTGGACTATATAAAGTACACCTGGACTATATAAAGTACACCTGGACTATATAAAGTACACCTGGACTATAGAAAATGCACCTGGACTATAGAAAATGCACCTGGACTATATAAAGTACACCTGGACTATATAAAGTCCACCTGGAATATATAAAGTACACCTGGACTATATAAACTACACCTGGGACTATATAAAGTCCACCTGGAATATATAAAGTACACCTGGAAGATATAAACTACACATGGACTAAAGAAAATGCACCTGGAATATAGAAAATGCACCTGGACTATAGAAAATGCACCTGGACTATATAAAGTACACCTGGACTATATAAAGTACATCTGGACTATATAAAGTGCACCTGGACTATATAAAGTACACCTGGACTATATAAAGTACACCTGGACTATATAAAATGCACCTGGACTATATAAAGTACACCTGGACTATATAAAGTACACCTGGACTATATAAAATGCACCTGGACTATAGAAAATGCACCTGGACTATAGAAAATGCACCTGGACTATATAAAGTACACCTGGACTATATAAAGTCCACCTGGAATATATAAAGTACACCTGGACTATATAAACTACACCTGGACTAAAGAAAATGCACCTGGACTATAGAAAATGCACCTGGACTATAGAAAATGCACCTGGACTATATAAAGTACACCTGGACTATATAAAGTACACCTGGACTATATAAAGTACACCTGGACTATATAAAGTACACCTGGACTATAGAAAATGCACCTGGACTATAGAAAATGCACCTGGACTATATAAAGTACACCTGGACTATATAAAGTACACCTGGACTATAGAAAATGCACCTGGACTATATAAAGTACACCTGGACTATATAAAGTACACCTGGACTATATAAAATACACCTGGACTATATAAAATACACCTGGACTATATAAAGTACACCTGGACTATATAAAGTACACCTGGACTATAGAAAATGCACCTGGACTATAGAAAATGCACCTGGACTATATAAAGTACACCTGGACTATATAAAGTACACCTGGACTATATAAAATACACCTGGACTATATAAAGTACACCTGGACTATAGAAAATGCACCTGGACTATAGAAAATGCACCTGGACTATATAAAGTACACCTGGACTATATAAAATGCACCTGGACTATATAAAGTACACCTGGACTATATAAACTACACCTGGACTATATAAAGTACACCTGGACTATATAAAGTACACCTGGACTTTATACAGTACACTTGGACTATATAAAGTACACCTGGACTATATAAACTACACCGGGATTATATAAAGTAAACTTGGACTATATAAAGTACACCTGGACTATATAAAGTACACATGCACTATATAAAGTACACCTGGACTATATAAAGTACACCTGGACTATAGAAAATGCACCTGGACTATATAAACTACACCTGGACTATATAAACTACACCTGGAATATATAAACTACACCTGGACTATATAAACTACACCTGGACTATATAAAGTACACCTGGACTATATAAAGTACACCTGGACTATATAAAATGCACCTGGACTATAGAAACTACACCGGGACTATATAAAATACACCTGTACTATATAAACTACACCGGGACTATATAAACTACACCGGGACTATATAAACTACACCTGGGCTATATAAACTACACCGGGACTATATAAACTACACAGGGACTATATAAAATACACCTGTACTATATAAACTACACCGGGACTATATAAAATACAACGGGACTATATAAAGTACGCCTGGACTATATAAAGTACACCTGGACTATATAAAGTACACCTGGACTATATAAACTACACCGGGACTATAGAAACTACACCTGGACTATAGAAACTACACCTGGACTATAGAAACTACACCTGGACTATAGAAACTACACCTGGACTATAGAAACTACACCTGAACTATATAAACTACTCCTGGACTATAGAAAGTACACCTGGACTATAGAAAATGCACCTGGACTATATAAAGTACACCTGGACTATATAAAGTACACCTGGACTATATAAAGTACACCTGGACTATATAAAGTACACCTGGACTATATAAAATACACCTGGACTATATAAAGTAAAACTTGGACTATATAAAGTACACCTGGACTATAGAAAATGCACCTGGACTATAGAAAATGCACCTGGACTATATAAAGTACACCTGGACTATAGAAAATGCACCTGGACTATATAAAGTACACCTGGACTATATAAAGTACAACTGGACTATATAAAGTACACCTGGAATATAGAAAATGCACCTGGACTATATAAAGTACACCTGGACTATATAAAATACACCTGGACTATATAAAGTACACCTGGACTATATAAAGTACTCCTGGACTATATAAAGTACACCTGGACTATATAAAGTACACCTGGACTATAGAAACTACATTGGGACTATAGAAACTACACCGGGACTATATAAAATACACCTGGACTATAGAAACTACACCGGGACTATAGAAACTACACCTGGACTATAGAAACTACACCTGGACTATAGAAACTACACCTGGACTATAGAAACTACACCTGGACTATATAAACTACACCTGGACTATATAAAGTACACCTGGACAATATATAGTACACCTGGACTATATAAAGTACACCTGGACTATATAAAGTACACCTGGACTATATAAAATACACTGGGACTATATAAAGTTCACCTGGACTATATAAAGTACACATAGACTATAGAAAATGCACCTGGACTATAGAAAATGCACCAGGACTATATAAAGTACACCTGGACTATATAAAGTACACCTGGACTATAGAAAATGCACCTGGACTATATAAAGTACACCTGGACTATATAAAGTACACCTGGACTATAGAAAATGCACCTGGACTATATAAAGTACACCTGGACTTTATAAAGTACACCTGGACTATAGAAACTACACCTGGACTATATAAAGTACACCTGGACTATATAAAGTACACCTGGACTATATAAAGTACACCTGGACTATAGAAAATGCACATGGACTATAGAAAATGCACCTGGACTATAGGAAATGCACCTGGACTATATAAAGTACACCTGGACTATATAAAATGCACCTGGACTATATAAAGGACACTTGGACTATATAAAGTACACCTGGACTATATAAAGTACACCTGGACTATATAAAGTACACCTGGACTATAGAAAATGCACCTGGACTATATAAAGTACACCTGGACTATAGAAAATGCACCTGGACTATATAAAGTACACCTGGGGGCTCATGTACAAAGACTTGCGTGGATTTCTTACTGAAAAGTTGTGTACGGTCAAATCCAGAAAACTGCGTACGCACAAATAAATCCAGATGTATCAAACTGTGCGTACACCGGAATCCACGCACATTCCTTTTGTACATCACAATTAACGTGGAACTGAGCGCACGTCAGACACCTCCCCTGACACGCCTTCATTTACATATGTTAAACAGATGCAAATTACTTCCTGCATGTGTGAAGGACATGTTTGTTTGATCCCTGCGCGATCAGAAATCATTTCTAGATTCAGGAAAATAATGAATTTAATATAATATGAGTGAGGAAAATAATCCTAAGTAAGAATAGTAATAAAATGTGTTCATCACGCAAAGAACGAGTGATTGTGTGTCGGTATTTGTGTGTGCGCGCACCCTGCTTTGGTGCGCAACCGGCTCATCCATTCATTCTGAGTGAAAATATTAACTTTGCGCACGAGTTTATTACCATAATTACTGTAAACACAGAGGAACTTAGATGTTTGGTTGAACATAGATCTTTGTTTATTTAATAGATGATATGAAGAAACGAGTCTGTGCGTCTCAGTGGAGAGTTTTCATGACATGACGTGATGTTGGAGTCTCCAAACGCCGCGCGCCGCAGCCTTGTGCGCAGTCTGTTTGTCTGTGAAGCTTTCACTCTCCTACAAGTTATATATGGTGTACTTTCACGTGTCATTTTGGAGAAATCTACAATAAACGCAGATTATGAAACACCTCCAGCTGCCGTGTAACACCAGCGAGGGTGCGCGCGCGCTCCAAAGCACGACCACTCAGCCTTTGGAATCATATGGATGAGACATTCCATTGATCAGGCTTTGTGTGGACTGGACTGCACAGCCTGATCGGCCTGCAGCTCCCTCAGGAAAGCTCGGGAACAGTTTGATCGCTGCTTCTGCATGTGCACGCGTGATGCACGGCTCCTGTGTTGCTCCAGAGCGCAGCAGTGCCAAACTGAAAAATGATTATTTCTGAAAACGGCTGATAAGCCATATCCTAGATCAGAAAATTATATCTGTTTATAAATAAATGCTCTGCGTGTTACACTATTTATTATATCCTCCAGTAAGGCTGAATGAATCCGTTCCTGTTGAATTTATTTTTGGCACAACTTTGCGCGTCCTTTATTTAACTGCGTCATGTGGATGTAATACTTGTTAATCGTGTGTTTGGTGGGAATATTAATCATTTTCACATCATGAACAGTTAATAATAATAATAATAATAATAATAATAATAATAATAATGAATTCAATTTATAACGCACTTTTCATTAATGAAAATCTCAAAGTGCTACAAGGTGCAACAGAATTAAATGTCAATAAAACAATTAATAAAACAATTAAAATCAACAACAGTATCAGCTAGATCAAAAGTAGAATCATGAGGAGGTAGAGTATGCTCGGTTGAAAAGAAAGGTCTTCAAGCCGCTCTTAAAGTCAACCACAGATTGTGGGGCTTCAGTTTTTCAGAATCACCTGTAAGTGTCGCCAAAGGCACAAAAACCACCGAAACGTGCGTACGCCAGCCCTGGAGCTGGCGTGAGAATGCGCACATATCCACGTTCAGTTCAGTTTTGATACATACGGAGTTTTGCGTGGATAGTGACCTCCGCAAGGTTTCTGTGCGTACGCACGGTTGATACATGAGGCCCCTGGACTATATAAAGTACACCTGGACTATATAAAGTACACCTGGACTATATAAAATACACCTGGACTATATAAAGTACACCTGGACTATATAAAGTACACCTGGACTATTTAAAATGCACCTGGACTATAGAAAATGCACCTGGACTATATAAAGTACACCTGGACTATATAAAGTACACCTGGACTATTTAAAATGCACCTGGACTATAGAAAATGCACCTGGACTATATAAAGTACACCTGGACTATAAAAAGTACACCTGGACTATATAAAGTCCACCTGGACTATATAAAATACACCTGGACTATATAAAGTACACCTGGGACTATATAAAGTCCACCTGGAATATATAAAGTACACCTGGAAGATATAAACTACACATGGACTATAGAAAATGCACCTGGACTATAGAAAATGCACCTGGACTATATAAAGTACACCTGGACTATATAAAGTACATCTGGACTATATAAAGTGCACCTGGACTATATAAAGTACACCTGGACTATATAAAGTACACCTGGACTATATAAAATGCACCTGGACTATATAAAGTACACCTGGACTATATAAAGTACACCTGGACTATATAAAATGCACCTGGACTATAGAAAATGCACCTGGACTATAGAAAATGCACCTGGACTATATAAAGTACACCTGGACTATATAAAGTCCACCTGGAATATATAAAGTACACCTGGACTATATAAACTACACCTGGACTAAAGAAAATGCACCTGGAATATAGAAAATGCACCTGGACTATAGAAAATGCACCTGGACTATATAAAGTACACCTGGACTATATAAAGTACACCTGGACTATATAAAGTACACCTGGACTATATAAAGTACACCTGGACTATAGAAAATGCACCTGGACTATAGAAAATGCACCTGACTATATAAAGTACACCTGGACTATATAAAGTACACCTGGACTATAGAAAATGCACCTGGACTATATAAAGTACACCTGGACTATATAAAGTACACCTGGACTATATAAAATACACCTGGACTATATAAAATACACCTGGACTATATAAAGTACACCTGGACTATATAAAGTACACCTGGACTATAGAAAATGCACCTGGACTATAGAAAATGCACCTGGACTATATAAAGTACACCTGGACTATATAAAGTACACCTGGACTATATAAAATACACCTGGACTATATAAAGTACACATGGACTATAGAAAATGCACCTGGACTATAGAAAATGCACCTGGACTATATAAAGTACACCTGGACTATATAAAGTACACCTGGACTATATAAACTACACCTGGACTATATAAAGTACACCTGGACTATATAAAGTACACCTGGACTTTATACAGTACACTTGGACTATATAAAGTACACCTGGACTATATAAACTACACCGGGATTATATAAAGTAAACTTGGACTATATAAAGTACACCTGGACTATATAAAGTACACATGCACTATATAAAGTACACCTGGACTATATAAAGTACACCTGGACTATAGAAAATGCACCTGGACTATATAAACTACACCTGGACTATATAAACTACACCTGGAATATATAAACTACACCTGGACTATATAAACTACACCTGGACTATATAAAGTACACCTGGACTATATAAAGTACACCTGGACTATATAAAATGCACCTGGACTATAGAAACTACACCGGGACTATATAAAATACACCTGTACTATATAAACTACACCGGGACTATATAAACTACACCGGGACTATATAAACTACACCTGGGCTATATAAACTACACCGGGACTATATAAACTACACAGGGACTATATAAAATACACCTGTACTATATAAACTACACCGGGACTATATAAACTACACCGGGACTATATAAAATACAACGGGACTATATAAAGTACGCCTGGACTATATAAAGTACACCTGGACTATATAAAGTACACCTGGACTATATAAACTACACCGGGACTATAGAAACTACACCTGGACTATAGAAACTACACCTGGACTATAGAAACTACACCTGGACTATAGAAACTACACCTGGACTATAGAAACTACACCTGAACTATATAAACTACTCCTGGACTATAGAAAGTACACCTGGACTATAGAAAATGCACCTGGACTATATAAAGTACACCTGGACTATATAAAGTACACCTGGACTATATAAAGTACACCTGGACTATATAAAGTACACCTGGACTATATAAAATACACCTGGACTATATAAAGTAAACCTGGACTATATAAAGTACACCTGGACTATAGAAAATGCACCTGGACTATAGAAAATGCACCTGGACTATATAAAGTACACCTGGACTATATAAAGTGCACCTGGACTATATAAAGTGCACCTGGACTATATAAAGTACACCTGGACTATATAAAGTACACCTGGACTATAGAAAATGCACCTGGACTATATAAAGTACACCTGGACTATATAAAGTACACCTGGACTATATAAAGTACACCTGGACTATATAAAGTACTCCTGGACTATATAAAGTACACCTGGACTATATAAAGTACACCTGGACTATAGAAACTACATTGGGACTATAGAAACTACACCAGGACTATATAAAATACACCTGGACTATAGAAACTACACCGGGACTATAGAAACTACACCTGGACTATAGAAACTACACCTGGACTATAGAAACTACACCTGGACTATAGAAACTACACCTGGACTATATAAACTACACCTGGACTATATAAAGTACACCTGGACAATATATAGTACACCTGGACTATATAAAGTACACCTGGACTATATAAAGTACACCTGGACTATATAAAATACACTGGGACTATATAAAGTTCACCTGGACTATATAAAGTACACATAGACTATAGAAAATGCACCTGGACTATAGAAAATGCACCAGGACTATATAAAGTACACCTGGACTATATAAAGTACACCTGGACTATAGAAAATGCACCTGGACTATATAAAGTACACCTGGACTATATAAAGTACACCTGGACTATAGAAAATGCACCTGGACTATATAAAGTACACCTGGACTTTATAAAGTACACCTGGACTATAGAAACTACACCTGGACTATATAAAGTACACCTGGACTATATAAAGTACACCTGGACTATATAAAGTACACCTGGACTATAGAAAATGCACATGGACTATAGAAAATGCACCTGGACTATAGGAAATGCACCTGGACTATATAAAGTACACCTGGACTATATAAAATGCACCTGGACTATATAAAGGACACTTGGACTATATAAAGTACACCTGGACTATATAAAGTACACCTGGACTATATAAAGTACACCTGGACTATAGAAAATGCACCTGGACTATATAAAGTACACCTGGACTATAGAAAATGCACCTGGACTATATAAAGTACACCTGGGGGCTCATGTACAAAGACTTGCGTGGATTTCTTACTGAAAAGTTGTGTACGGTCAAATCCAGAAAACTGCGTACGCACAAATAAATCCAGATGTATCAAACTGTGCGTACACCGGAATCCACGCACATTCCTTTTGTACATCACAATTAACGTGGAACTGAGCGCACGTGAGACACCTCCCCTGACACGCCTTCATTTACATATGTTAAACAGATGCAAATTACTTCCTGCATGTGTGAAGGACATGTTTGTTTGATCCCTGCGCGATCAGAAATCATTTCTAGATTCAGGAAAATAATGAATTTAATATAATATGAGTGAGGAAAATAATCCTAAGTAAGAATAGTAATAAAATGTGTTCATCACGCAAAGAACGAGTGATTGTGTGTCGGTATTTGTGTGTGCGCGCACCCTGCTTTGGTGCGCAACCGGCTCATCCATTCATTCTGAGTGAAAATATTAACTTTGCGCACGAGTTTATTACCATAATTACTGTAAACACAGAGGAACTTAGATGTTTGGTAGAACATAGATCTTTGTTTATTTAATAGATGATATGAAGAAACGAGTCTGTGCGTCTCAGTGGAGAGTTTTCATGACATGACGTGATGTTGGAGTCTCCAAACGCTGCGCGCGCCGCAGCCTTGTGCGCAGTCTGTTTGTCTGTGAAGCTTTTACTCTCCTACAAGTTATATATGGTGTACTTTCACGTGTCATTTTGGAGAAATCTACAATAAACGCAGATTATGAAACACCTCCAGCTGCCGTGTAACACCGGCGAGGGTGCGCGCGCGCTCCAAAGCGCGACCACTCAGCCTTTGGAATCATATAGATGAGACATTCCATTGGACATGAATCGGCTTTGTGTGGACTGGACTGCCCTGATCGGCCTGCAGCTCCCTCAGGAAAGCTCGGGAACAGTTTGATCGCTGCTTCTGCATGTGCACGCGTGATGCACGGCTCCTGTGTTGCTCCAGAGCGCAGCAGTGCCAAACTGAAAAATGATTATTTCTGAAAACGGCTGATAAGCCATATCCTAGATCAGAAAATTATATCTGTTTATAAATAAATGCTCTGCGTGTTACACTATTTATTATATCCTCCAGTAAGGCTGAATGAATCCGTTCCTGTTAAATTTATTTTTTGCACAACTTTGCGCGTCCTTTATTTAACTGCGTCATGTGGATGTAATACTTGTTAATCGTGTGTTTGGTGGGAATATTAATCATTTTCACATCATGAACAGTTAATAATAATAATAATAATAATAATAATAATAATAATAATGAATTCGATTTATAACGCACTTTTCATTAATGAAAATCTCAAAGTGCTACAAGGTGCAACAGAATTAAATGTCAATAAAACAATTAATAAAACAATTAAAATCAACAACAGTATCAGCTAGATCAAAAGTAGAATCATGAGGAGGTAGAGTATGCTCGGTTGAAAAGAAAGGTCTTCAAGCCGCTCTTAAAGTCAACCACAGATTGTGGGGCTTCAGTTTTTCAGAATCACCTGTAAGTGTCGCCAAAGGCACAAAAACCACCGAAACGTGCGTACGCCAGCCCTGGGGCTGGCGTGAGAATGCGCACATATCCACGTTCAGTTCAGTTTTGATACATACGGAGTTTTGCGTGGATAGTGACCTCCGCAAGGTTTCTGTGCGTACGCACGGTTGATACATGAGGCCCCTGGACTATATAAAGTACACCTGGACTATATAAAGTACACCTGGACTATATAAAATACACCTGGACTATATAAAGTACACCTGGACTATATAAAGTACACCTGGACTATATAAAGTACACCTGGACTATAGAAAATGCACCTGGACTATATAAAGTACACCTGGACTATATAAAGTACACCTGGACTATATAAAGTACACCTGGACTATAGAAAATGCACCTGGACTATATAAAGTACACCTGGACTATATAAAGTACACCTGGACTATATAAAATACACCTGGACTATATAAAATACACCTGGACTATATAAAGTACACCTGGACTATATAAAGTACACCTGGACTATTTAAAATGCACCTGGACTATATAAAGTACACCTGGACTATATAAAGTACACCTGGACTATATAAACTCCACCTGGAATATATAAAGTACACCTGGACTATATAAACTACACCTGGGACTATATAAAGTACACCTGGACTAAAGAAAATGCACCTGGACTATAGAAAATGCACCTGGACTATAGAAAATGCACCTGGACTATAGAAAATGCACCTGGACTATATAAAATGCATCTGGACTATATAAAGTACACCTGGACTATATAAAGTACACCTGGACTATATAAAGTACACCTGGACTATATAAAATGCACCTGGACTATATAAAATGCATCTGGACTATATAAAGTACACCTGGACTATATAAAGTACACCTGGACTATATAAAGTACACCTGGACTATATGAACTACACCTGGACTATATAAAGTACACCTGGACTATAGAAAATGCACCTGGACTATAGAAAATGCACCTGGACTATATAAAATGCACCTGGACTATATAAAGTACACCTGGACTATATAAAATGCACCTGGACTATATAAAATGCACCTGGACTATATAAAATGCACCTGGACTATATAAACTACACCTGGACTATAGAAAATGCACCTGGACTATAGAAAATGCACCTGGACTATATAAAATGCACCTGGACTATATAAAGTACACCTGGACTATATAAAGTGCACCTGGACTATATAAAATACACCTGGACTATATAAAGTACACCTGGACTATATAAAGTACACCTGGACTATATAAAGTACACCTGGACTATATAAAGTACACCTGGACTATATAAAGTACACCTGGACTATATAAAGTACACCTGGACTATATAAAGTACACCTGGACTATATAAAGTACACCTGGACTATATAAAGTACACCTGGACTATATAAAGTACACCTGGACTATATAAAGTACACCTGGACTATATAAAGTACACCTGGACTATATAAAGTACACCTGGACTATATAAAGTACACCTGGACTATATAAAGTACACCTGGACTATATAAAGTACACCTGGACTATATAAAGTACACCTGGACTATATAAAGTACACCTGGACTATATAAAGTACACCTGGACTATATAAAGTACACCTGGACTATATAAAGTACACCTGGACTATATAAAGTACACTTGGACTATATAAAGTACACCTGGACTATATAAAGTACACCTGGACTATATAAAGTACACCTGGACTATAAAAAGTACACTTGGACTATATAAAGTACACCTGGACTATATAAAGTACACCTGGACTATATAAAGTACACCTGGACTATATACAGTACACTTGGACTATATAAAGTACACCTGGACTATATAAACTACACCGGGATTATATAAAGTACACTTGGACTATATAAAGTACACCTGGACTATATAATCATGACATGCTCTTACATAAACTCAGTAAATATAACTTCTCCAAGTTAGCAATCAGCTGGTTTAGATCATATCTAAAAAATAGAGAACAGTGTGTCAAAGTTAATGGGATGAAATCCAGCCCCCAAACATGTACTATGGGTGTTCCACAGGGTTCCATTTTAGGTCCATTGCTTTTCTGTTTATACATCAACGACTTACCGGACAGTTGCAAATACGCCAAATGTCAGATGTATGCAGATGATGCCATCATATATGTATCTGCAAAGACTCCACCACAGGCAGCAGAGTTACTGAACAGGGAGATGGAGGGAGTGTCTCAGTGGTTTAAGAATCACTGTTTGACTCTGAACTGCAACAAAACAGTCTCAATGTGTTTCACTATCCGGCGTAAAGTCTGTAACTTTTCAATTGTGATTGATCAAAAGGAAATCCAAAAAGTGGAAGAGTTTAAATATCTGGGTGTCATTTTAGATTCCCACCTTAACTTTGAGGCTCACATTAGGAAAATGTTTAAAACCATTAATAATAATAATAATAATGTCTTTTCCTGTCATCTGCGTATGTTCCCATACACAGACGAAATTCGTCTCTGCATTTAACCCAACCACCTACCAGGTGGTGCAGTGAGCAGCCCGAAAGCGCCCGGGGAGCTGGAGAAATAGGTGTGCACTCATAGACACCCCAAGCTGGGTAGTGGCCGGGACGCGAACCCACGACCTTCGGATCCGTAGTCAAAAGCCCTGCCACTAGACCATCTTGGCTCCAGACAAATATAAATTGTTTTCGTCTTATAAGATCTTGTTTATGTGGAAAATCTGCTCAGTTGTACCTTCATGCCATGATTATGTCTCATTTCTCATACTGTGTCACTGTCTGGAGCCACGCAACTCAATCGGCTTTAAAACCTATGAGGATGTTGTACTCACAAGCACTGAAAGTTCTAGACCAAAAACCATTGAAGTGGCACCACTGTAAAATACTTGATAAATATAACCTATTAAGCTTTGACAATTTTTTAAAATTTTCTTGTTTAAAATTAACTTTTAAATGTATTAATGGTCTTGTCCCTGAGCTGGTGAGCAGAATGATTTTAAAAGTCAGCAGCTCAGGAGTTGCAACAAGAGGTGCAGTTGATGGAGACTGTAAACCTACAAAATACAAAACATCATTTGGTCAATGCTCCTTCTCATTTAAAGGTCCTCATATCTGGAACAGTTTACCATCAGCAATAAAAACATTGACTGATCTTAGAGTTTTTAATTCACAGGTGAAAAAATGGTTGAAACAAAACCAACTCTGTGAACACTGAACCCTATGGGGACAGAGGAGCAGCTGTGTGTGTGTGAGGGAACTGTTTAATCCATTTAAACTTAATTAAATTTTTATTTTTTTAGATGTTTTTATATAGGGAACTGTTTAATCTTAATTAAATTTTAATTTTATTTTAGCTGTTTTTATATAAAAGTCCAACCAAGGACTGGGTTTGCAAATTAGCCTATGGATAGAAATCCTGTGTACAAGACAACGGTTGCTTCGTTTTTAAGATGTAACATTGTTTATTGTGCTGTCCTTGTTCAAATAAACTTGAATGAATGAATGAATAAAGTACACCTGGACTATAAAAAGTACACCTGGATTATATAAAGTACATTTGGACTATATAAAGTACACCTGGACTATATAAAGTACACTTGGACTATATAAAGTACACCTGGACTATATAAAGTACACCTGGACTATATAAAGTACACCTGGACTATATAAACTACACCTGGACTATATAAAGTACACCTGGACTATATAAACTACACCTGGACTATATAAAGTACACCTGGACTATATAAACTACACCTGGACTATATAAACTACACCTGGACTATATAAACTACACCTGGACTATATAAACTACACCTGGACTATATAAACTACACCTGGACTATATAAACTACACCTGGACTATATAAACTACACCTGGACTATATAAACTACACCTGGACTATATAAACTACACCTGGACTATATAAACTACACCTGGACTATATAAACTACACCTGGACTATATAAACTACACCTGGACTATATAAACTACACCTGGACTATATAAACTACACCAGGACTATATAAACTACACCGGGACTATATAAACTACACCGGGACTATATAAACTACACCGGGACTATATAAACTACACCGGGACTATATAAACTACACCAGGACTATATAAACTACACCGGGACTATATAAACTACACCGGGACTATATAAACTACACCAGGACTATATAAACTACACCTGGACTATATAAACTACACCTGGACTATATAAACTACACCAGGACTATATAAACTACACCGGGACTATATAAACTACACTGGGACTATATAAACTACACCGGGACTATATAAACTACACCGGGACTATATAAACTACACCAGGACTATATAAACTACACCGGGACTATATAAACTACACCGGGACTATATAAACTACACCAGGACTATATAAACTACACCTGGACTATATAAACTACACCTGGACTATATAAACTACACCAGGACTATATAAACTACACCAGGACTATATAAACTACACTGGGACTATATAAACTACACCGGGACTATATAAACTACACCGGGACTATATAAACTACACCTGGACTATATAAACTACACCTGGGACTATATAAACTACACCAGGACTATATAAACTACACCTGGACTATATAAACTACACCAGGACTATATAAACTACACCTGGACTATATAAACTGCACCGGGACTATATAAACTACACTGGGACTATATAAACTACACCGGGACTATATAAACTACACCAGGACTATAGAAACTACACCGGGACTATATAAACTACACCTGGACTATATAAACTACACCAGGACTATATAAACTACACCTGGACTATATAAACTGCACCGGGACTATATAAACTACACTGGGACTATATAAACTACACTGGGACTATATAAACTACACTGGGACTATAGAAACTACACTGGGACTATATAAACTACACCAGGACTATATAAACTGCACCGGGACTATATAAACTACACTGGGACTATATAAACTACACCAGGACTATATAAACTACACTGGGACTATATAAACTACACTGGGACTATATAAACTACACTGGGACTATATAAACTACACCGGGACTATATAAACTACACTGGGACTATATAAACTACACCAGGACTATATAAACTACACCAGGACTATATAAACTGCACCGGGACTATATAAACTACACTGGGACTATATAAACTACACCGGGACTATATAAACTACACCAGGACTATATAAACTACACCAGGACTATATAAACTGCACCGGGACTATATAAACTACACCAGGACTATATAAACTACACCGGGACTATATAAACTACACTGGGACTATATAAACTACACCAGGACTATATAAACTACACCAGGACTATATAAACTGCACCGGGACTATATAAACTACACCGGGACTATATAAACTACACTGGGACTATATAAACTACACCGGGACTATATAAACTACACCAGGACTATATAAACTACACCTGGACTATATAAACTACACCTGGACTATATAAACTACACCAGGACTATAGAAACTACACCTGGACTATATAAACTACACCAGGACTATAGAAACTACACCTGGACTATATAAACTGCACCGGGACTATATAAACTACACCGGGACTATATAAACTACACCGGGACTATATAAACTACACCAGGACTATAGAAACTACACCGGGACTATATAAACTACACCTGGACTATATAAACTACACCAGGACTATATAAACTACACCTGGACTATATAAACTGCACCGGGACTATATAAACTACACTGGGACTATATAAACTACACTGGGACTATATAAACTACACTGGGACTATAGAAACTACACTGGGACTATATAAACTACACCAGGACTATATAAACTGCACCGGGACTATATAAACTACACTGGGACTATATAAACTACACCAGGACTATATAAACTACACTGGGACTATATAAACTACACTGGGACTATATAAACTACACTGGGACTATATAAACTACACCGGGACTATATAAACTACACCAGGACTATATAAACTACACCGGGACTATATAAACTACACCGGGACTATATAAACTACACTGGGACTATATAAACTACACCGGGACTATATAAACTACACCAGGACTATATAAACTACACCGGGACTATATAAACTACACTGGGACTATATAAACTACACCGGGACTATATAAACTACACCAGGACTATATAAACTACACCAGGACTATAGAAACTACACCGGGACTATATAAACTACACTGGGACTATATAAACTACACCGGGACTATATAAACTACACTGGGACTATATAAACTACACCGGGACTATATAAACTACACTGGGACTATATAAACTACACCAGGACTATATAAACTACATCAGGACTATAGAAACTACACCGGGACTATATAAACTACACTGGGACTATATAAACTACACCGGGACTATATAAACTACACCAAGACTATATAAACTACACCAGGACTATATAAACTACACCAGGACTATATAAACTACACCAGGACTATATAAACTACACCTGGACTATATAAACTGCACTGGGACTATATAAACTACACTGGGACTATATAAACTACACTGGGACTATATAAACTACACTGGGACTATATAAACTACACTGGACTATATAAACTACACCAGGACTATATAAACTACACCTGGACTATATAAACTGCACTGGGACTATATAAACTGCACTGGGACTATATAAACTACACTGGGACTATATAAACTACACTGGGACTATATAAACTACACTGGGACTATATAAACTACACTGGGACTATATAAACTACACCGGGACTATATAAACTACACCGGGACTATATAAACTACACCAGGACTATATAAACTACACCGGGACTATATAAACTACACTGGGACTATATAAACTACACCGGGACTATATAAACTACACCAGGACTATATAAACTACACCAGGACTATAGAAACTACACCGGGACTATATAAACTACACTGGGACTATATAAACTACACCGGGACTATATAAACTACACTGGGACTATATAAACTACACCGGGACTATATAAACTACACTGGGACTATATAAACTACACCAGGACTATATAAACTACATCAGGACTATAGAAACTACACCGGGACTATATAAACTACACTGGGACTATATAAACTACACCGGGACTATATAAACTACACCAAGACTATATAAACTACACCAGGACTATATAAACTACACCGGGACTATATAAACTACACCGGGACCTTTCATTGTGTCTGTTTCGACGTCCTGTCCTCTCAAACCTGGCCAATTGAAGCTACTCGTCTTGAGCCTGGTTCTGCTGGAGGTTTCTTCCTGTTAAAGGGAGTTTTTCTTTCCACTGTCTCCTTTGTGCTTGCTCAGGATGGGAGACTGTGATGAAGTGAAGATTCAACACAACCTGCTTCTTCCTCAGAGAGAGAACTTTCCTGCTTGTATTTTATTATGAATGTGAATGTTTCTGTTTCACCATGAGATTAATCCTGTTGAGCTACAGAAATAAACCAAACTGAATAACCCGACAGCTCTGCAGTTAAAATGTTCTGTAAAGCATGTTTTGTACTTTACATGCTTGTGTGAACAAAGTTTATGTCCATTAGATAAAAAGTGCCCCCCCCCTCCCCCAACAGAGATAGCTTTGAAATACAATACATTGTGGGGGTGTGGTTCTGGTTCTGAACCTAAGCTAAATGAAATGTTCAGATTTAGTGTAAAACCTGATCCTGTCAGACAAATTCGTCTGGACCTGTTTTTGACAGAACTGGCAGTTTCAATGTTTTCAGTGAGTTTAAAAACTGGACCTGAAGCTGCAGACGTGTACACCGTGACAGCACCTGCTAATCTATCCATCAAAGTCACGTGGAACATGTTTTCCCTGACTGCAGGTCCTGCTGCAAGAGGCCAAGTGTTGTGAAAAGATTGGGCTCGACAGGCTCGACTGCAGGAGCCTTGGCCTCCCTCCACCTGATCAATCACCTGGGTGTGTGTTTTGTTCCAACACTCTGCAGTCAGTGGTCATTTCTGCTCCACGTCTTCAGCGCCCAGTTTTCCAATATTACTTTTCTCTCCACCTAATAATTCATAACTTCCATCAATCGTGCAGCCAATAATCCTGCTGTCCCGATCGATCTGCGAGACACAGCCACTGAATCATAATCATGGACGAGTTGCTCGGAGTTGCTTTTACAAAAGTTAAAGTTGATGCCTGTGAGTCATAAAGGCTTAAAGCATGGAGGAGAAAAGCTGCTGCGATGGCCGTTAGTCCAGAGCCCTGGGGTGACGAGAAAGGATGGAGCGTCTCTTTTAATCAGCAAACTCTTGGCCCGCCTTTGACCAAACGCCAGATCAATTTCACGGCTAAGTCCAGAAGAATTTCCTGGCCTGTTTTTTTCATCAACTCTGACAAACCAAATGAAGTTCAGAGAGATTTCAACTGTTTCAACAAAGAAATGTGAGAACAATCAGAGGCCGGCCTGTCTGTAAGATCTGATGTCTGACACGTGGCTCCACAAACATGAAGAATCAAATCAAACTGATGGACCTGAAGGAAACAGCTCTGAGCTCAGAGCATCTGCTCAGATATTCTACACAACAGAAGATAGAAAGGAGGAAAGACAAAGGATGATGGTTTTGTTTCAAGACTGAAGTCAACATCTGGAGTAAAAAACATGCTTCTCAAGATAAAAATCACAAAATGCTTCAACAAGCTAAATAAAAAAAGTGCAAAAAAGGCAGATTAAAAAAGATGAGCTTTTAGCTGAAGCCATGGAGTTCACTGATCTTCAGTTTGAGGAAGAGAGTTCCAGAGTCACAGAAGAAAAAGCTCCATCTCCTTTAGTTTTCAGTTTGGTCTGAAAATCAGCAGGTCGGACCTCAAAGCCCTGATCGGGTGTAGCCATGTCAAAGTTCTGACATGTGGTGTCTGTCCATGCAGAGCTCGCCAAGTCAAACCCAAAACCTTGAAATACACTTGATAATGAACTGGGAGTCAATGGAGTTGCTTTAGAAGTTAAGTTATATACCACCATACCATATCATTTTATTTATAGAGCACTTAAAACAGCGACAAGGCCAAACCAAAGTGTTGCACAAACAAACAACAGGCAACACATAGGCAGCATACAAAATGAAGTAAGAAACAGAATATAGACATAAAAACATCACAGATAATAAATATAACGACCAACCTTTGTGAAGCAAACAGGTTCAAACACAGATCATCAGGTGTTGAAAGCTACAGAAAAGTAGTGGGATATGACAACATTTTACAGATCCAGTCAGGAGTCTAGCAGCAGTAACCAGTCTTCTTCTTCTTCTTCAGTTTTATATTGGCGGTTGGCAAACAACTTATGGTGTGCATTACCGCCACCGACTGGTATGGAGTGTGGGTAAGAATGCTTAAAAAAAAAAAACTATTTACTTGTGACATTATTTTCTGGTGTATAGGTCGCATTGTCCAATTATAATAATAATAATAATAATAATAATAACGTCTTTTCCTGTCATCTGCGTATGTTTCCCATACACAGACGAAATTCGTCTCTGCATTTAACCCAACCACCTACCAGGTGGTGCAGTGAGCAGCCATAGAAAGCACCCGGGGAGTTGGAGAATTAGATGTGCACTCATAGACACCCCAAGGTGTGTAGTGGCTGGGACGCGAACCCGCGTCCTTCGGGTTCCAAGTCAAAAGCCCTGCCACTACACCATCTTGGCTCCTATCACCAATAGATTGGAAAAATCCCTAGATAGGTCACACCTACGTTTAGCTCTGCTGCAAATGTCTGCCACAGGAGTGCACAGCAAGGCTTTTAAGAAGATTAACACTTAAAAAACAATTATTTGTTTGATAAAAATTATAGCAAATATATGTCTGAGCTGAACTTTTCCTTAATAAATGAACGTAATTGTGAAATGAGCTGGATTAAAAAATTTGTTTCACCGAAAGTGATAACAAGCCATATATAGGTCGCAGGCCTTGAAAAAACCATAAAAAGGTGCAACCTATACACCGAAAAATACGGTATGTGTTGTTTGTCCTAATCATATCCTATTGATCAGCTTTGTTTTAATGAAGGACCTTATCAAATTTTTTATACTTTTACTTCCTGACTCTTTTTGTAGTATGTTTGTGAAATTTAATGCTTCTTTAATCAAATTCCTCCATCATGTATCTCTCTCTCTCATCTCTGAAAAATTTGAATGATGTGCTCTATTGTTTCTGTCTCTCCACAATACTGACAATTCCCTGTTTCATGTTTTTTTTATTCTGAATAATGTGTTGTTTAGTCCAGTTTGTCCAAATCTCAGTCTTGTTACTAATCTCTCTTCTCTTCTGTTTCTCCCTCCTGTTCTCATCTCTCCCACTCTTCTCTGGATCTTATACCATCTTCCTTTGTTTTCTTCATTCCATTCTTTCTGCCACTTTTCCTTCAGTTTTTGTTTAACATTGCTTCTTGGTTCTGGTTGGCTTGTAGTTATTATAAAGTTGACTTGTTGTGTTGTTGCTCTTTTTGCTTCCCTGTCTGTTGCTTCGTTTCCTTCAACCCCAATGTGTGCTGGTACCCACAGAAATGTGACTTCCAAACCCATCATCATTATTCTGAATAGTGATTGTTGACTATTATCTTCTGGCTCTCGGTAAAGCAAGTCGCATATCTTTTTGCTCCTTCCCTCCCTAAGTTTTCCTCCTCCCTGCTTGCTTTTTGTCTCGTCCGTGACTCTTCAGCGCTCACTCGAACCAATTTGCGATGGAGTTAATAAATTGGGCTGTTTCATCTATAGATAAGATTTTTTCTACGAAGCGGACCGGGCCAGGAGAAGCGGTCTGCCCCTCTGACACGCACGCTGTCGGATACATGATGGACTCCTGGGGACAGTGGCAACCCATGTGTTTGACCGTCTTGTCTGTCGAAGACGTGGAAGATTTGTGGATTATTGGGATATTGGTGGCAGCTGCTCTGTTTTTTGGCGTGAGCGGAGCTGTCTGTTACTGGAAGATCAGGAAGACTTCGGCAGCTATCGGCGCACTGGCCAAACTTCCTGATCAGCAAGAGTCTCTGATCCGGGCTGTGAGCTCCTCAACCCAGCTGTTGTACGAGCTGAACCGCACAATGGGAGCGGTAGACCACCGTGGACCTGCGGTGCGCTTTGGAACTCGTTTACAGCCGCCCGGCATTAATCAGGGCACGGTTGGAGGTTTGTAGCTTCGGAAACTCATTTGATTCGGCGATTTTGGACCTGAACAGCACCTGGACTCTGGAAGGCTGCAGTCAAAAAGAACACTGTGGCCTGGATTGAAGATAAACAAAAGAACTATCTAATCTAGTTTCTGCGCGACCTTGGAAAAGAAGAAGGCTGGGTGAGGGTCTGCTGGGAACATCTGGCAGAGTCTCCCGTAAGACGGAGCTTTAACTCCCACCTCCGGGAGAGCTTTGAACACGTTCCGAGGGAGGCGGGGGACATGGAGTCCGAGTGGGCCGTGTTCCGCGCCTCTATTGTCGAGGCAGCTTATCGGAGCTGTGGCCGCAAGGTTGTTGGTGCCTGTCGTGGTGGCAACCCTCGAACCCGGTGGTGGACACCGGCAGTGAGGGATGCTGTCAGGCTGAAGAAGGAGTCCTATTGGGCCTTTTTGGCTTGTGGGACCCCGGAAGCAGCTGATAGGTACCGGCAGTCCAAGCGGCATGCGGCTCGGGTGGTTGCTGAGGCAAAAACTCGGGCGTGGGAGGAGTTCGGAGAGGCCATGGAGAATGACTTCCGTACGGCTTCGAGGCGATTCTGGTCCACCATCCGGCGTCTCAGGGGGGGAAAGAGGTACGCGACCAACACCATTTATGGTGGGGTGGCGTGCTGCTGACCTCAACTCGGGATGTTGTGAGTCGGTGGGCGGAATACTTCGAAGACCTCCTCAATCCTACTGGCACGTCTTCCACTGAGGAAGCGGAGCCTGGGGACTTTGGGTCGGGTTCTCCGATCTCTGGTGCTGAGGTCGCCGAGGTGGTTAAAAAGCTCCGCGGTGGCAAGGCTCCGGGGGTGGATGAGATTCGCCCGGAGTTCCTTAGGGCTCTGGATGTTGTAGGGTTGTGTTGGCTTACGCGACTCTGCAATATCGCGTGGACATCGGGGGCAGTTCCCTTGGATTGGCAGACTGGGGTGGTGGTTCCCCTATTCAAAAAGGGGGACCGTAGGGTGTGTTCCAACTATAGGGGGATCACACTCTTAAGCCTCCCTGGTAAGGTCTATTCAGGGGTTCTGGAGAGGAGGGTCCGTCGGATAGTCGAACCTCGGATTCAGGAGGAGCAGTGTGGTTTTCGTCCTGGTCGTGGAACACTGGACCAGCTCTACACCCTCAGCAGGTCCTGGAGGGTGCGTGGGAGTTTGCCCAACCAGTTTACATGTGCTTTGTGGACTTGGAGAAGGCATTCGACCACGTCCCTCGGGGGGTTCTGTGGGGGGTACTCTGGGAGTATGGGGTACCAGGCCCTTTGATATGGGCTGTTAGGTCCCTGTACGACCGGTGTCAGAGCTTGGTCCGCATTGCCGGCAGTAAGTCAGGCTCGTTTCCGGTGAGAGTTGGACTCCGCCAAGGTTGCCCTTTGTCACCGATTCTGTTCATAACTTTTATGGACAGAATTTCTAGGCGCAGCCAAGGTGTTGAGAGGATCCGTTTTGGTGGCCTTAGAATCACTTCTCTGTTTTTTGCAGATGATGTGGTCCTATTGGCTTCATCAGTTCGTGATCTACAGCTTTCGCTGGAGCGGTTTGCAGCTGAATGTGATGCGGCCGGGATGAGGATCAGTTCCTCCAAATCCGAGGCCATGGTCTTGAGCCGGAAAAGGGTAGCATGCCCTCTCCGGGTCGGGGAGGAGGTCCTGCCCCAAGTGGAGGAGTTTAAGTATCTCGGGGTCTTGTTCACGAATGAGGGAAAACTGGAGCGTGAGATCGATAGGCGGATAGGTGCAGCGTCCGCAGTGAAGCGGGCGCTGTACCGGTCTGTCGTGGTGAAGAGAGAGCTGAGTCAAAAGGCAAAGCTCTCAATTTACCGATCGATCTACGTTCCCACCCTCATCTATGGTCATGAGCTTTGGGTTGTGACCGAAAGAACGAGATCTCGGATACAAGCGGCTGAAATGAGTTTTCTCCGCAGGGTGTCTGGACTCTCCCTTAGAGATAGGGTGAGAAGCTCAGTCATCCGGGAGGGACTCGGAGTAGAGCCGCTGCTTCTCCACATCGAGAGGAGCCAGTTGAGGTGGCTCGGGCATCTGGTTAGGATGCCTCCTGGACGCCTCCCTGGTGAGGTGTTCCGGGCATGTCCCACCGGGAGGAGACCCAGAGGAAGACCCAGGACACGCTGGAGGGACTATGTTTCTCGGCTGGCCTGGGAACGCCTTGGGATTCCCCCGGAGGAGCTGCTCCAAGTGGCTGGGGAGAGGGAAGTCTGGGCCTCCCTACTTAGGCTGCTACCCCCGCGACCCGACCCCGGATAAGCGGAAGAAGATGGATGGATGGATGGATGGATTAACTTGTTTCTTATGGAACTCTGGGATGATAATTGCAATTACTATTTTCCCTGTTGTGTCTTTTGATGCATCTGTGTATATCTGAACGTAGCCATAATAGTTATTTATATATTTCTGTTCTGTATACGAGTTAAAAGTTACATCTTTATATTTTTTATTTTCCATAAGTGTAAAATCTACTTTTGCTGTTGGTAGTATCCATGGTGGTATTGTTGGCAACGGTACTATTGGACTTATTGTTAGGTTTCTTATTTGAATTTCTTGCACCTTCTGATCTATTACCCAACCAGAACTTCCTGTTTCTCTCTTTAAGAAATCACCACGCAGCCAAGTATGCAATGTTTGAAGCGAGCAACCAAGTGTAACGAAGTTAAAAATATTCTCTAAAATAATCAGTTTCTCCATTGTATTCATGTTTGTGAATTTTATTTTATTGAGGTATTTTATTTTGAAATGTATCAAGGAGGAAATGATGTGTGCATTTGGCTCCTCCCATGTTTTGTTTCCCTCACTTTGCTGCTGAAGCACTGTGAAGGAGCCAGAAGTGCAGAAAACAGAAGACAAGTCGCATGGTTGTTTTATTGTCTTCTGCAAGAGAACAAATAAACATTGGAGAAACAGTATTTTGACGTGCTGTCATGTGTCCAAAATCAAGCATCGTCACACTGGTGCCGTGACCTTCAGGATCTTCAGACCAGCTTGATGCAAGTCGCTGTGGATGCTGTGCTGTTCTCCTCTTCTGCGCTCCCAATTTTACTGTGTGGTTGGTCATATAAAGGACGGAAAATTTGAAAGTTTTACCTCTAGTTTCAATAGTAAACTGGTCATTTGAAGTTAAAACACAATGCAAGTACATTGATATTTTGAACGTTTTTTCTATGGATCCCTTTAATACACCTGTGTTACCTAAGGGTAGGGGTGCATGGCTTAGTTCTCTTGCCAGTAAAAGGAACATAACTCAATCCACTGTAAGAGGAGGTTCTGTGAATTTAAGTCAGACCCCAGGTTGTACCCCTTTAGTTGTGAATGTGAACGAAGGCCCCCGTGCTTCTACACCTAACAGTAATATGGATGTTAACAGTCTTACTGAAATTGTAGGTCAATTAGGAGCCCAGATTGGTGAATCTATTGTGACAAAACTAATATCTACCGGTGTTGTAAATATGACTGGTTGTTATCAGACTGGTTCTACTGACCTGAGTGGTTCAAGTAGACATGATATTCCAAATGTAACAGTCCATATCAAACAAATTAAGGAACTTCAGCCTTACAGAGGTGATGGTACTGACAAATGTTAAATTCAGGAGTGGATTGAAATGGTTAAAGCTTACCTCAAAAAGCAGAACATCTCTGTACAAGAACAGGCTGATGAGATTGTAAGTCATCTTATGGGTAAAGCCAGAGATGTTGTACGGATTTGTATACGTAGTGATCCAGGCCTCGACGTAACAGAAAAGACTGAACTGATCTACAGTGTCCTCCTGCACTATTTTAGTGATGCTTCTTCATGTCTCCCTCTTGCTGATTTTTACGCAACACTTCTCAGATCAGGAGAAACCCAAGTGGATTACTGGATTATGCTCAATAAAGCTGCTGAGTTGGCTCTCGAGGGCCTACATAGACAAGGAAAGACAATATAAACCCTAAATGATGAAGTGGCTCTCATGTTTGTAAAATATTGCCCTGACCCTGAGTTACCCTGCACTCTGAAGTGTAAGCCCATCCATGAGTGGACCACTCGTGAGGTTCAGCTGAGAATCAATGATTACCAGAGAGAGTTGAGGGCTAGTAACAGAGCTGTTAGCACTGCCCAATTGAAGAGCCAGACTGCTGCCATACACTCTGAACAGTCCAGTATATCTTCAGCAGGTGTTCCTGGTTGCTCTTCTGCCTGCAATTCCACACCAGCAGTGTCACAAAACCTTCAGCAGTCGGAGAACAAGCTGCTCAGTCAGATGGTCGAAATGTTCCAAAACATGATGGAAAGAATGCAGCAGCATGATGTACAACCTGAGACAAGGAGAAGGTTTCAACAGTCAACACGTAGCAGGCGTCCCAAGGAGGCTGCATGTAGGGTCTGCAGTGATAAGAGTCACACCACCATGTCTCACTGCCTGTCTGAAAAACTTTGTTTTGCTTGTCTTGCTCCTGGCCATGTTAGAATGTCCTGTCCAGCTAATAACGCTTCCAACACCCAGTCACAGGGAAACTAGCGGACCTGTATTTGGAGGGGGCCACTACGGGTCTCAACTTAAACTCCCAAAATGTAGATATTTCTGATGCAGAGTCTATTTATGCAAATGTGAGTGACAACTGTAAGGACTCTGAAGTTGTTTTTCAGAATATTCACAGAGTCAGTTGCGGTGAGAGTCTTTTCTACACCCCTGTTGTGGTTGGTGGTTTACTGAAGCTAGGTGGTATGTTGGACAGTGGATCTATGGCCTGCAGCATTAATGAAGCAGCCGAAGAAAAACTACAATGGGCAAGTCTGATAACCAAAGAAAGTCAAGCCAACACAAACGTGACCATTGTGGGTTGTGGTGGTCTGCGTGTAAAGCCCAAATGTGTTGTTGATGTTGAGATGGAGGTGTATGGCTGCAAGATGATGGTTCCCACACTGGTTGTTCCAGGTCAACATGATGAATTAATACTGGGGTCAAATGTCATAAAACACATTTTGCATCAGTCCAAGTTATGTGAGCCATATTGGAAAACCATATCCAGTCCCTGTCCAGAGAAGGACCCTGAAACTGAAAGTTTTCTGTCTATGCTTTCTGGACTGAGCCCATGGAGAGGTACAGACGTTCCTGATAAAGTTGGCACTGTCAAATGTAATTCAGCTGTGTGTCTTGAATCAGGTTGTGAGTACCTGATCTGGGGTAAACTGCCTAAAAATGTTGCTATTTCCACAGGCAGTACAGTGATGACAGAACCCACTACTTCTCGCTCAGTCCCCAGAGGTGTTTTAGTTGCAAAGATCATAACTCCTTTGTGGGGAGACAGGTGGATTCCACTGAAACGGATTAATACTTCTGACAGGCCTGTGTTGTTGAGACGCAATGCAAAGTTGGCTGATATTTATACCTGCACAGCACTTGAAGACCTGGATGTGTGTGAGCAAACAGTAGTCTCTCTGTCCAATTGTTGTCAGTCTGCAGCACCATCTTCCCTTATTGTAACATCTGTGAGTGATAAGCTCCGGTTAATTTGGCTCACTGATGTTGACATCAAGTCTTGTGAGACATCTGAAAGGTGTAAGGAAAAGATGGCGGACCTTGTTTTGAAGTATGAGGACATTTTCTCACAACATCATCTTGATTGTGGTGAAGCAAAGGGTTTTGTGCATCGTATACATCTTTCGGATAACAAACATTTCAGACTGCCTTACAGGCGAGTGCCACCAAGTCAGTACCAGAAGCTGCGGCAGGTTTTGAGCGAAATGGAGGAGAAAGAAATTATCAGGAAGTCAACCAGTGAATATGCCTCCCCATTGGTTCTTGTGTGGAAGAAGAATGTTGATCTTTGCATCTGTACAGATGTTTGCTGGTTGAACAAAATGAATTTAAAAGATACTCATCCTCTTCCTCATCAGGCAGACTGCTTGGCAGCACTTGGAGGTAACTGTCTGTTTAGCACAATGGATTTAACGTCAGGTTTTTATAACATGCCACTTCATGAGGATGACAAGAAGTACTCTGCCTTTACTACACCCATGGGCCTCTATGAGTACAACAGGTTGCCGCAGGGCCTCTGCAACAGTCCTGCAAGCTTTATGCGGATGATGACAAGCATTTTTGGGGACCAGAACTATTTGAGTTTGTTGTGCTATTTGGATGATTTACTGGTGTTTGCCCCTGATGAAGAGACCGCTTTGTACCGTCTAAAGATGGTGTTTGACAGACTGCGTAGCCACAACTTGAAGCTTGCCCCCAAAAAGTGCTTCTTCCTGAGGAGGTCAGTAAAGTTCCTCGGCCACATAGTGGACGAGTCAGGTGTGTCGACAGATCCCAGTAAGGTCGAGAGCATCACAAAATTGACAAGTGCCGACCTCATGGAAGCTGATGGTGTCACTCCTTCCCAGAAACGATTGAGATCCTTTTTAGGAATGGTGAATTACTACCAGCACTTTGTACCTAGATTCTCTGCTGTTGCCAAGCCACTTTTCGATCTATTGAAAGGAGGAAAGGGGAAACTGAAGAGTCGAGCCAATGTCAAACTCTCTTGCAGAAAGCTGAGCGCAGCTGATTGGACAACTAAAGAAATGAAAGCTTTCGAGGACTTGAAGATGTCACTGGTCAACTCTTTAGTTCTAGCTCATCCTGACTTCTCTCGTCCCTTTCTCTTGTTGACTGATGCATCTCAGGATGGCATTGGGGCTGTTTTGGCTCAGATTCAGGAGAATGAAACTAGAGCCAGACCTATTGCTTTTGCCAGCAAGTCACTCTCTCAGTCTCAAAAGAACTACCCAGCTCACAGGCTAGAGTTTCTAGCATTGAAATGGTCGGTTTGTGACAAGTTCAGCCATTGGCTCAAAGGTCATCGTTTCACAGTCTGGACCGACAACAACCCCTTGACTCACATCCTCACAAAACCAAAGCTTGACTGTTGTGAACAACGTTGGGTCGCTAAGCTGGCAAGTTATGACTTTGACATAAAGTATGTTCCAGGTCAGCAGAACGTTGTGGCTGATGCTTTGAGTCGTGTGCCATTTTTTAAGGAGAGCATAAGTGGCAAAATGCTCGTGAAGCCTTATGCAAACTTCCTTTCAAGAGCTAAGAATATGTCACACACTTCTGTTCAGAATACCTTCCTATCATCAACTGACCGCAAACAGCTCGCTCCAGTGAATGAAGACACCCTGTCAGTAAAAATGTGCCAGTTGTACGTGTCACCTTCATCTGTGGACAAGGATGATGTGTCAGCTGTGTTGAAGTCACATGTTGAATGGGAAGCTGGTTCCAGGACTCGAGCTACAGAGATGCTGCTTCAAATACCTCAGTTGCTCCCATCAGGACAACACCTTACCTACCTACACTGAAAGAGAGCTGCGTGACAGACAAACACAGGATGCCACCTTGTCTCGTGTCATGTTTTATGTTGAGAGACATCGCAAGCCCTCTAGGAGAGAGAAAACTAATGACTCACCATCTGTCAAAAAAATACCTGAGCCACTGGGAGAAGTTGACTGTGAATAATGGTGTGCTGTACAGGGTTTCCAGAGACCAGAGGTCCAAGAACAAACGTTTGCAATACGTTGTCCCAGATTCTCTCAAGGATGAGGTCCTGAAGGGGATTCATGATGATGCTGGTCACCAGGGCCAGTTCAGGAGCCTCAGCTTGACCAGGCAAAGGTTTTTCTGGCTGAACCTTGAGAGAGATGTTAGAGACTATGTGCGCAGTTGTCAAATATGCCTTGTCAGTAAGACAGTTGAACCAGAAGGAAGAGCACCTCTAGTGAGCATAAAATCATCCAAACCGTTAGTCTGTATTGACTTTTGGTCTGCTGAGAACTCAAAGAACAAGTCAGTTGATGTGCTGGTTATCACAGACCACTTCACAAGACTAGCACAAGCATTTCCTTGTAAAGATCAGTCTGCTAAGCAGGTGGCCAGACTTCTCTGGGACAGATACTTCTGTGTTTTTGGCTTCCCTGAACGGATCCACAGTGATCAGGGTGCTAACTTTGAAAGCCAACTGATTAGTGAACTCCTCAGGGTCTCTGGTGTAAAGAAATCACACACAACACCTTATCACCCGATGGGAAATGGGAGTGTGGAGCGTTTTAATCGAACATTGGGTGGTATGATCCGTGCTTTGCCCCCTGAAGCCAAAGCAGACTGG
>JBBPBX010008410.1:41479-62624 GCA_038048925.1 Garcialebias charrua | reverse complement strand
AGAGAGAGAGAGAGAGAGAGAGAGAGAGAGAGAGAGAGCGAGCACCCTCATGTCCGTATTGGAGTTAAACCTCTTCACATATCTCTGAACTCTCAGTGTTACACCTTCTTGAAGCTCTCAAGCAGACAAGTGGACACCATTTTTGTTACAATTATTTTGAATTAATGGACACCAATTAATCAGATTGAACTTTCTTTTTAATGTGTGTTAATTCAGAATTGATCAACAGTATATTTTTGTTATTTTAATGATGATCTGTTATTTTCATGAGTTTGACCTTCTGCTGGTTTATTCTACATTATAGTGTGCTCTGAATCTCAGGCATGAGTCAGTGTAAAAGCTGTTCACTTCCTTTTCTTCAGAAAACAAATTCTTTCAGAAATGAGTGTTTTGAGACACAGTCTTCTTATTAAATGGTTTTATTCTTTTTTAACAAAAAGATCACAGCTTGTCAGAGTCAATAAAACCTTATCAGAGCCAAGGTCCATCAGCACTGGGGTTCCCCAGGGCTGCGTTACCTCTCCTGTCCTCTTCACCATTTACACAAATGATTGCATCAGCAGCTGCCCCGGGAATTATGTTTTTAAATTCTCTGATGACACTGCTATTCTCAGCTTGCTGCATGAGGATATGGACTCCTCATCTTATTTTAATGAGGTTCAATCATTTGTTCAATGGTGTGATGACCACCACCTTATTATTAATGCCAAGAAAACAGAAGAGATGCTGATTGACCCCAAGTCTTTGGGTGACAATCTCCCACTTTTTATTCACAACCAGAAAATAAACCAGGTCTGTTCTTACAGATATCTGGGTGTCCACCTAGATAATCTGTTCAAGTGGGAAATTCATGTTAACATGTTGTGCTCCCGTCTACAGCAGAGACTGTACTTTTTACGCAGACTCAGAGTCTTTGGGGTTAACAAGAAGCTCATGTTTTTATTCTATCAGGCCGTACTGGAAAGCATCATCAGGTTTGGGATGTCAGCGTGGTATGGCAATCTTTCTGTGCAACTTAAATCTAAACTTCATCGTATGGTACAAACTGCAATGAAGGTGATAGGAAGAACTGATAACTTCTCCCTGCAGTCTATCTATGATGAGTCTGTCCTCAGACTAGCACGGAGGGTACTGTCTGACCCCGCTCACATCCTGAACTCACAATACGAACTGTTACCATCTGGCAAACGGTTTAGAGTCCCTGCTTTTAGACTTAACCGATTTAAAAATTCTTTTATCCCCACATCGATCAGATTGTTAAATAAAGTAGGTATATAGTAAGTTTTCCATGATGCTGCTGATGCTCTGGTCTGATTGTTGTTTCATTTACTGCTGGATGTATGTGGGAATGTGCAAAATGTGTTTTTATTGAGCATTGAATGGTCTTATTGAGCAATGTGTGTTTTTAAAAGCAATGTGTTTTTAACTGAGCAATAGGTTTTTATTTTATATGCTTTTAAATTGTTTTGTGTTCATGTGACTGTATTGTTGGTAGAAGTGTTGTTTGGCGTACGATGTCCAAGACAAATTTCCCCTTGGGGACAATAAAGTATATATCTATCTATCTATCTATCTTTTCTGTTTTGTCTTCGAGCTAGACAAAACTACATCTCACGGGCCAGTCCATCCGGCTGCTTATGTAAACAGTTTTCCTACTATCCTTCTGAGACTTTCGGCCTATGGGATGAAAAATCCATCCGTTGTTTTGTTAAACGAGCCAATAGTTATTGAGGAGGTGGGGAGACCCCGCCTCCCATATAAAGATCCGCTTCCGTTTTTGATTTTAGTGTCGGAGGGAAGAACTTCCTAAGAACTGGTTTCTCCTCTGGAAAAAGCTGGAAACGTTCTGGTCATATGCCAATTAGACCCACGTCTCAGTTGGAGTCACAGTAAAGCCTACTGTGTCTCAAAACACTCATTTCTGAAAGAATTTGTTTTCTGAAGTTTTATTTTGAAAATCAGTCAGTGCGCTTGACCTTTGTTTCTTGCCGAGGGAGGCGAGTTTCCTCGTATCGTGAATCAGCCACACACGCTGAGGTTTCAACTGGACAGCCGTTGGACAAACTCATCCACGTGTGTGTCCAGACACTTCTCCACTCTTATCTCCAAGAGACGAACCATCAACAGGTAACGAGTCGTGGTGTGTTTGAGCGTGCGGGAGCCTAGCAGTCTGCTCGTGTGGGAAAAAGGTGTCACCCAGTCTGGTTCAAAATAATCAACTTCGGTTAACTTAGCTTTCAATCTTTAATCTTCCTCCTATTTCTTCTTTTTCATAAGTCATTAATCCGTCAAGTAAATGTGCCAACAGAAAAGTTCCTAACTGTCTGTTTGATTTTAATTTGAATTCTTGTCAACGTAGTTTAGTAGATCAGAGCTAATATCGATACAAATGTTTAATGTACTTTTATGATAATTTCAATAAAAGGTCTATTTTCTGGTGGACCAACATAAATTGAAGTCTCTCGTGAAATTACATTTTGTCTAGTCATAGTAAAGCAATTTAATACTGGAAAAAGGGTGAACTTGCGAAACTGATGAAAGGGTTGTGCAGATAAGACCTGCTCGGACCTTTCATCCAATCTATAGGTAAGTCAGTAAACTGACCTCATAAGTGTTTAATTACACAAACGGCCAATAGATTGTTACATAATGGTGGCCTATACGGGGATTCCTTTGTGACCTTAGCGGTACCTGCTGTTAGACAGTCAGTGTCCTGACCTTGGGGAGGCACCTCGATTGGCAGTGGACTGCTCATTGTGGCCCACATTGTCTGATTGCCATAATTTATAATCGCTTCAAAGCGATTTATAAAATCTTGGCCAACCAAAAATGGAGTCTGGAGTGAGTCAAGTTCAGACATAAATACCGGGTGGTATAGCGACATTTTGCCAATCTGCATGTGAACCATAGCTGTTAGGGTTGTTCTAGTCTTTGCGAGGCCCTGTAGCGCACCATAAGTGTACTTCACAAAGGGTATTTGCCTGTCAACATCGTTAGCGGCGGTCCTTAGCTCCTCAAACAGTTCGGCTGACATGATAGACATGTCGGAACTGCAAACCAGGAGTGTTTCTCGTGCGAGGACCCCTTCCAGTGTGATTGGTAGGTAAGCTTTCTTAGCCACCCCCCTTTTGATAAAGTTACACAGAAACCGTTCAGGTTTAAGCACACGCTTCTGTTTACGTGTACCTCTGTCTGTGCAATCTCCGTTGCTGTCAGCAGCATGATGGCTGTCTGCCTCATGACCTTCGGGACGCTGAACATCAGCAAATTGTTTGCTGTCAGCATCTTTGCCAGTGTTGACGTTGTTGTT
Organism: Garcialebias charrua; assembly: GCA_038048925.1. Classification (NCBI taxonomy): domain Eukaryota; kingdom Metazoa; phylum Chordata; class Actinopteri; order Cyprinodontiformes; family Rivulidae; genus Garcialebias; species Garcialebias charrua. Next base: position 59,314 of record JBBPBX010008410.1, on the reverse strand, counting down.
GTCAACTGTGCACTGAGTTGTTGCAAAAGGCAGTGTTACGCATCGCTTCGTCAGGTTGAACAACATCATTTGTGTTATCATCAAGGACAACGTCACACGTTGTGTCAGCTTGGTCAACCACTGTAACATTCAACTCATTTGACAAACAACTTACCACCTCAGTCTCTTCCGAGCGCGGAGGCGTCGTTTCCTTAATCTGGAGCTTGTGTGACTCTTTGCATGTCTCGAACTGTGCAGCTCGAGGGGCAGGAGGGCCGCTTCTTGGGGATACAGTACTGTACCTGTTTGGACTGACCATTTTTAAAAGGGTCACGGCGCCCAGACATCAACTTCTCTCGAAGTTCACCCACTGTGAGACCTAGGTGAGAACTCCTTTGGTTCGATCTGAACCATATTAGTTCACCTAGAGAGCGAACATCTACCTTGTGTGGTTCTCTGCTAATCCAAGGTTTTCAACCTGAGGTGCAAGAGGAGCAGAACTCCATGTGAACCGAAATGAGTCACTTTTCCAGCTGGAATCAACATACTGTAGGTTGTTATTATGAAAATCCTGTTTACTCTCGTACTCAGTAGGAGAGGGAACCTCTTCTATTGTCTGCAAGTGGGATGTGACCTTTTGACCTGGACAAACCTCTGATGGTATTCTAGGTTGTATCTCTGCCTCAAAAACCGTTGCAACGTAATGTTTTATCATTTCCATGGTATCTTTTTTGCCATCAACCTTGAAACGAACACATTTCCGTTGAAAAGGCATAAGATTCGTAATGAAAAGATTTTTAAACTCCTCATCTTCCTCTAATCCAAGGATAGTTTTGCCCCCGGAGTAGACAGAGATCAGCCTGTCGTAGAACGACAGGGGATTTTCTCACTTATCCTGATGGACGTCCACTGCAGCTAAGTAATTAGCATATGATGAAACAGATTCTCCCACTTTGCGATAAGCACGGGTAGGAGACAAACGGGCCCAATGCATCCATCTAGGTTTGATAGAAGAGGAGGCCCCCTCAGTTGGTGCACCTGTTTGAACGTCTATCTTTGTACTGATATTCTGTGAAAAATCAAGTAAAGTGGGTCTTATTTCGCAGCGTGCAAATAAATCATCACCATTTATGTAGCCTGGAGTAAATCAAAACCAACCAGCCTCCAGGTTTGTGCTTCACTGTGTTCAATAAGTCTATCATTCACAGGTACCTTATCTCAGGAATTACCCCAATGAATTGTAAAGTTAAATACCCTTAGGCAGTGTTAACCTTATCTAGAACTTATAATGAAACAACAGTTACTAACCAACCCAATCTGATTGCTGTTTAATCACTCCAACGCACACAAAATGATCAGATTCAGATGCAAGGTGTCTGAGCTGCACAGAAAACATCCAAGATGTTAAATGAAATAAAAATCAGTGATTTTTATTAAATTGTCGACCCATGAGACGACCAGCAAGGTCGGCTATCTTTGTGTGATTTTTGTGAAAACCAAGCCAAAAGATGCCTCAATGTGTTTTATTTTAAATCTGCAGTTTAAAATAAAGTAGACAGCCTTGTAGCACAGAATTTATGATAAAAGTGTCAAGTTTTATCAAAAAGCAGACAAGTCTGTATTAATTCTGTGTAACTGTTCTGCTTTCAACATTTGATTATATGTGAAAATCAAATGAAGGATGCTGTGTGTTCAACATTTCAAAATGTACACTATTCAAAAACAGGAAAGTTGAAATGCATACAGGAATACATGAACCGTATTCTGCATAGCATCCAGCAGATGGGGGTACAGCGCTGGAAAGAGTTTATCACAGCGACTACAATTTCTCTATCTGACCGCTATAGAGGTGCTGTTGTCACCTGTGAGCGCAACCTCAGCTTTTAGCTCACAGACATCTAACAACGGATGAAAAGCATCAATCAGACAGATCTAAAGCCTTTACGTGACAAAACTCTAGAACCCCGGTCTTATAATAGACAATTCGATGTGAGTAACATCGTTTAGGACAGGTAATGTGATTTTTAAACTTTTTCTCAAAAGAAAAAGACAAGTTGGTTCCCTTAAACCAGACGCAGCATCCGGCGTCACGTGACTTGGTCACATGGCGATCAGTAGTCTCAGAGCAACTGACTCAATCCACCCATTAAAATCTCAAAAACACCGCGATGAAACAGTCTTTTCAGAGATAGTAACGGACAAACAAGCACGAAACTCGTAAGGGCTGGTTTGCTGAAGCGAATGCAGACGAGGAGCGTCACCACTTACAACGTAATCGACCATTCACAGCGAAGACAGAACATGTAGTTCAAACCCAAGTGTTCATGGGTAATGGAGTCTTCTAAACCTGACGTCACTCACGTGTGACGTGCCGCCCGAGCGATACGTTCACGGACCTCGAGGTCAGTCGAACTTTAGCGTGGAACAGACTTTTCAACGTTCTAAAACACTTATAAATATCGCAAAACACCGCGGTTAAGCCAGTCTTCGACGATATTACGTGCATAGAAACGAACAACACAGATAAACTGTCAGAAATGTGTGCAAAAATGAATATCTGACAACCAGCAGTCTACAGAACCAACTTTTTTGAACTTGACACACAATGGACTAATCATAGCACCTTTGCAGCTACAGCTTCGGAAATGCTAACGTTAGCTCTACCCAAAGTTCTGGACACTCTTTCACAAAATAAACGTAGAATACACCACAGAAAATACTGCTAATGAGCCCAACACATTCAAGCTAGCCCTCACGCCTCCCAAAGAAGGCAGCACGCTAACTGTTGACAACAATGGACTTTACGTCACTCAGAACCGGAGGACGGAACCCGTCCGGTCCAAAACGGAGTGGGCTCACCCGAACCTCAGCCAACACACGTTGTAACAGATAATAGGTACAAAGGAGCAGCACATGTGTGAAACAGACCTTCAACAGCAATCCGCAGATGTAATAAAATGAAGTAGCGACGTGACATGGCGGTCACAAAATAATAATAATTATAATTAATTCAATTTATAACGCACTTTTCATTACTGAAAATCTCAAAGTGCTACACATATATTGAATGCTACACACATTCATAAACCGGTAGCGGCAGACTACCATGCAAGGTGCTTTCCAGTCCTACGGGGAGCAACTCAGGGTTAAGTGTCTTGCCCAAGGACACAACGACACCTGGTGCGGGTCCCGGGAGTCGAACCGCCAACTTTCCGATCGGGAGACGACTGCCATTACCACTACACCACGGCCGCCCGTAAATGACAAATGCACGCTTTAGTTTGCGACACGGTTTGAAACGTCTCCCAAACACAGACACACAAACATCACTTGCAACTTCAAAACATACGTTCAAAAAGGGAAAGAAAGATTATTCTAACATGAAATGAGCCAGACAATGCAACGATCAGCAATCTCTGTTTCCCCACACCAGCCAGAACCATCTATAAGTCCAACCCAGGATAAAAACTATGCCAACAAATACCGTGACAATAGACTACAAAAACACAACCTAACAACCGTCTTAGGAATGCGGACGAGCCACCATTATGTAACAATCTATTGGCCGTTTGTGTAATTAAACACTTACGAGGTCAGTTTACTGACTTACCTATAGATTGGATGAAAGGTCCGAGCAGGTCTTATCTGCACAACCCTTTCATCAGTTTTGCGAGTTCACCCTTTTTCCGGTATTAAATTGCTTTACTGTGACTAGACAAAATGTAATTTCACGAGAGACTTCAATTTATGTTGGTCCACCAGAAAATAGACCTTTTATTGAAATTATCATAAAAGTACATTAAACATTTGTATCGATATTAGCTCTGATCTACTAAACTACCATACCATACCATACCATTTTATTTATAAAGCACTTTAAACAGGAACAAGTCCACACCAAAGTGCTGGACAAACAAACACGCAACAGGCAACACAGACAATGAAGTACAACACGAAAAACATAAAAAAAAACATTGCAGATCATAAATCAAACGATCCAATACAAATCAGCTGGCATTGAAAGCGATGGAGTAGTAGTGAGTTTTTAACCGGGATTTGAAAACCGAGAGGGAGGGGGCCTGTTTGATGAGCAGCGGTAACTCGTTCCAGAGTCTTGGGCCTGCTACAGAGAACGCCCTGTCACCCCTGCGCTTAAGGCGAGTTTCTGGAACTATTAAGAGTACCTGATCCTCTGACCTCAAAGCACGTGGAGGGACATATGGGTGTATCAGATCCGAGAGATAGGCGGGGGCGAGACTGTTCAGCGATTTGTAGACATACATGAGAATTTTGAATTGGATTCGAAGATGAACCGGTAGCCAGTGAAGGGAGGCCAAGACTGGTGTAATGTGCTCTCTTTTGCGTGTGCTGGTTAAAAATCGGGCAGCTGCGTTCTGAACCAGTTGTAATCGTGCAATGGTGGCTTGACTGACGCCAAACAGAAGTGAATTGCAGTAATCAAGCCTAGATGTAATGAATGCGTGAATCACTGTCTCCAGGTTGTTTTTGGATAATATGGGCTTCAGCTTAGACAGACGCCTCAGCTGGAAAAAACAGGATTTGACGATCATGTTTACATGACTGTTGAGTTTCATGGCAGGATCCATTATCACTCCCAGATTTGTGACTTTTTGTTTTTCGGACAGGGGTAGAGCAGACAGGTCAATGCAGTGGTTTGAGGTTGTGTCATTGGGAAGGAACAATATGGCTTCAGACTTCTTATCATTGAAGCTTAAGAAATTTAAAGCCATCCAGTCCCTGATGTCAGCCAGGCAGTCGAGCAGAGGTTGAATAGAGCCTGTACCATTTTGTCTTAGGGGGAAGTAAATTTGACAGTCATCAGCGTAGAAGTGGAAAGGTATATTGTGTTTCCGGAAAATAGCACCGAGTGGCAGCAGGTATAAGGAGAACAAGAGAGGACCCAGGATGGACCCCTGCGGAACCCCCCATTTAAGAGCCGCCACTGCAGAAGTAAAATCATTGATGGACACACAAAAAGACCTGTCAGAGAGGTAGGATCTGAACCAGTTTAGGGCTGATCCTGAGATGCCCACCCACTGCTCCAACCTAGCAATGAGGATCTCATGGTCGATGGTGTCGAAAGCGGATGTGAGGTCCAATAGGACAAGCAGCACAGAGTCACCAGTATCTGTGGATAGGAAGATGTCGTTAAAAACCTTCAGTAGGGCAGTCTCAGTGCTGTGGGAGGATTTGAAGCCAGACTGGAATAGCTCGGGGATAGCGTGATCCTCCAGGAAGCACTTTAGTTGGGACTCAACTATTTTTTCTAGAAGTTTAGAAACAAATGGGAGTCTACGTTGACAAGAATTCAAATTAAAATCAAACAGACAGTTAGGAACTTTTCTGTTGGCACATTTACTTGACAAATTAATGGCTTATGAAAAAGAAGAAATAGAAGGAAGATTAAAGATTGAAAGCTAAGTGAACTGAAGTTGATTATTTTGAAACAAACAGGGTGGCAACCTTTCCCATACAGGTCTCAGCTGGGCTTCTCACACGTTCAGAACACAATCAATGCCTCGATACCTGTTGATGATATGTCTTGGAGATAAGAGTTTAAGTTTTGTGGACACTAACGGACTGTGTTGTCCAGTTCACGTCCAGATGACCTCCGCGCATGTGTGCTAAGTCAGACGAGCAAGAAGCGCGCTTCTCCCGACAGGAACAGAGCCAATCGCACTGACTGATTTTCAAAATAAAACTTCAGAAAACAAATTCTTTCAGAAATGAGTGTTTTGAGACACAGTAGGCTTTACTGTGACTCCAGCTGAGACGTGGGTCTAATTGGCATATGACCGGAACGTTTCCAGCTTTTTCCAGAGGAAAAACCAGTTCATAGGCAGTTCTTCCCTTCGACACTAAAGTCCAAACGGAAGTGTCCCTTTAATATGGGAGGCGGGGTCTCCCCACCTCCTCAATGACTATTGGTTGGTTTAACAAAACAACGGATGGATTTTTCATCCCATAGGCAGAAATGTCTCTGACGGACAACAGGAAAACTGTTTACAGAATTGGCCAGATGGCCGCTTGTGAGCACAGAGAATATTATGGCTAACTTTCACAGACAAAACAGAGAAGGAAGTAACAGCTTTTACCCTGACTCGTGCCTTACATTCAGAGCCTGCTTGTTCTGCAGAAGAGCCAAGATGGTGTAGTGGCTAAGGCTTTTGACTTGGGACCCGAAGGACGCGGGTTCGCGCCCCGGCCACTACACACCTTGGGGTGTCTATGAGTGCACATCTAATTCTCCAGCTCCCCGAGCGCTGACTACGGCTGCTCGCTGCACCACCTGGTGGTGGTTGGGTTAAAGGCAGAAGACCAATTTCGTCTGTCAAGTATGGGAAACATACACAGATGACAAATGTGACAAATTATTATTATTATTATTATTAAAACCAGCAGAAAGTCAAACTCATGAAAGTAACAGATCATCATTAAAATGACAAAAATATACTGTTGATCAATTCTGAATTAACACACATTAAAAAGAAAGTTCAATCTGATTAATTAGTGTCCATTAATTCAAAATAATTGTAACAAAAATGGTGTCCACTTGTCTCCTTGAGAGCTTCAAGAAGGTGTAACACTGAGAGTTCGGAGAGATGTGAAGAGGTTTAACTCCAATACGGACATGAGGGTGCTATATCTCTACATTTGGAAATATTCCTGATTTGAATGACAGGTTACAGATGTGTACAAATGGCTCAATGACATAACTCGCAAGCGCAAGCTTAGATGGGACCGTGCTTTCTCTGTGGTAGCTCCTAAGCTCTGGAATGACCTCCCATTAGACATAAGACAGGCCTCTTCACTTGCTGTTTTTAAGTCTCTTCTTAAAACCCATCTTTTTTCTTTGGCTTTTGGTACAATCTGAGATGTTTTAACTTTGTTTTATTGTTTTATTGTATTCATAATTTATTATTTTAGTACTGTTTTTAGTCCCTTCCATTTTATGATTGTATTGTATTTTGTGATTGTGTGTACAGCACTTTGGTCCTGTTGGGTGCATAAAGTGCTCTATAAATAAAGTTGGTATGGTATGGTAACTCATTATATTTTTTACAAACATCATATCCATGTCAACCCAATCCTTAGATCTTTTATCTGCAAGGTCATTTATAACATCCATTACCTCTTCTTTGTCAGTTCCTTCCAAAACGATACTATTGGCACAACTCGTAATTTTGTGATTCACGTTTGTATCTACTGTAGGTATTTTGTTTGCAAGGCTTGGGCCAACATTTACAAAATAATTATTAAACTCATTTTCAATCACATTTTGGTCATGGATATCATTACCATCCTTAACAAAATATTGTGGAATACTTGATTTGGATGCATGATTTTTTTAGAACGCTATTCATTATTTGCCATGTTGTTCTCATATTACCATTACTTTTGTCTAATAAATTTATTATAATATTCCTTCTTATGTTTTCTTATGATCCAAACCAGTTTGTTTTTATACTTATATTTCTACTGCTTCTTTTGTTTTCAATTTCAAGAAGCTCGAGTACAAATTCTTCTTCTTTTTACAAGGGTTTTTCAACCCATTTGTCATCCATGGTTTATCAACAGCGTTTCGTTTTTGCACACTTTTTTCGTACAATGCTCCCAAGGTGTTCATAAATACATCATATGCTATGTTAACATCATCAACATACACCGTTTTCCAATTTTGTTCGTGTAAATCGTGAATTCGATTATTCAAAGCCTTTTTTTATGTATTTATTATTTTTCTCTTGTTTGTATCTCCTTTTATATGACAATGATGTTTACCATAAATTGTGACCCTCAAGGGTGGCACCCGACACCCACAAGAAGGACCCCCCACAACAACAAGGGCGGGCGGAGGGAGGCAACAGGCAGGACGGTGGGCCAACAACAGCCAGATCCGGGGGGCGCCCAGGAGAACGCCCAACATCAACAGCCAGATCCGGGGAGCGCCCAAGAGGACGCCCATCACCAACAGCCAGATCCGGGGGATGCCCAGGAGGATGCCCATCACCAACAGCCAGATCCGGGGGACGCCCAGGAGGTCGCCCATCACCATCAGCCAGATCCGGGGGTTGCCCAGGAGGTCGCCCATCACCAACAGCCAGATCCGGGGAGCGTCCAGGAGGATGTCCATCACCAACAGCCAGATCCGGGGAGCGCCCAGGAGGATGCCCATCACCAACAGCCAGATCTGGGGGGCGCCCAGGAGGATGCCCATCACCATAAGCCAGATCCGGGGGTTGCCCAGGAGGTCGCCCATCACCATCAGCCAGTTCAGGAGGACGTCCATCGTACGGCAATACGTCAGGCGGGCGACCAGAGTAACGCCTAGCAACGGCAGGAAACACAACCCCTAGGTTAGGGAAGTAGTCGGCCGGAACACAGTTGTCGTCGGCCGGAACACCTTTGTCGTCGGCCGGAACACCTTTGTCGTCGGCCGGAACACCTTTGTCGTCGGCCGGAACACCTTTGTCGTCGGCCGGAACATAGTCGTCGGCCGGAACACAGTCGTCGGCCGGAACACAGTCGTCGGGCGATAAGACGTCGTCGAGCACCGAGGCGGGCGAGAAGACGTCGTCGGGCGCAGAGGCGGGCGAGAAGACGTCGTCGGGCGTCGAGGCGGGCGAGAAGACGTCGTCGGGCGTCGAGGCGGGCGAGAAGATGTCGTCGGGCGCCGAGGCGGGCGAGAAGACATCGTCGGGCGCCGAGGCGGACGCTAAGACGTCGTCGGGCGCCGAGACGGGCGATAAGACGTCGTCTGCTTCGTGGGGACCCTCTGAGACGTCGTAGGGACCCTCTGAGATGTCGTGGGGACACTCTGAGACGTCGCGGGGACCCTCTGAGACGTCGCGGGGATCCTCCGAGACGTCGTGGGGACCCTCTGAGACGTCGTGGGGACCCTCTGAGACGTCGTTGGGGACCTCGTCTTCAGGACCCTCTGAGACGTCATTGGGGACCTCATCGTCAGGACCCTCTGAGACGTCGTCGGGGACCTCGTCGTCAGGGACCTTGTCGTCAGGACCCTCTGAGACGTCGTCGGTGAACTTTTCTAGAACGAAGACCCCTGATGAGACGAACCCCGGTGAAGTGAGGCCTCCAGATGGATGAGTGAGGACCTCAGGACCCAGGACCACCTCTGGACCAGTGTCTGTGGAAACAAATAGAGAGAGAAACACTGCTTCCGATGGACCTGGTGGATCAGGAACTGGTGCAAGACTCAGCCTTGGTGCTGGTGTAAGAGCCAACTTCGGTGTTGAAACAGGAGGAACCAGTCTAGGTGCTGGAACTGGAGGGGTCAGTCTTGGTGCTGGCACCGGAGGGGCCAGTCTTGGTGCTGGCATGGAAACCAGTTTAGGAGGTGCTGCTGGACCTGAGCTGGGAGGTGCAGCCTCTGGAGAGCTGAGAAGTGTATCAGGCTGAGAAGCTGCTACTGGGCTCAGATGTTCAGCTGTGGGTGGAGGGGTGAGAGCTACAGCTGTCTGTGAGCTGGGATGTTCAGCTACTGTGAGACGTTCAGCTGCTGTGAGATGTTCAGCTGCTGTGGAAGAGCTCAGAAAAGGACTTGACAAAGATGGGGATCTGTGATCAGCAGGTGGTGAGTTGGGAGGTGGACCTGGCTGAACGCGAGCAAGCAACAGTGAGCCTAACACACAGCTCTCCTTCCACGCCTGCTCGAACAGCTGCCACGCCCCCGGTGAGTCGTCTTCGTTGTTAGCTCCATTATATGAGGAAATGATGTCTTCTGCTACGATTAATCTGCTCCACCAATCACTGGAGCTGCAGACATCCTCTCCCCTCATGGCAGGTGCGCAGGGGCGTGTGACTTCCACGCTCCCAGCAACAGGAGCGCATGGGAGCACAGCCTCCTCCGCCAGCTCCAGTCTCCCCTTAGTCCTGTCAGAACCGCTGTCAGTATATGGGCTGACACATGCCCCCCCTTCGAAAATTTCCCCGGCTTTTCTGACAGCCGGCGTGGAGAGTTTGATGGTGGGCGGGGTTGGAACCCGGAAATGTCCACTCGTTCAGTCCGGCGGTAACGTGGACTGAGAGCCGGCATCCAAGACCCATCTGGGTCCGAGTCGGACCACATCGACCCGAGTGTTGGAACGGAGGGGGAAGACGGCCAAAGAGCTGCGCGGCTGCCCCTGAGCTTCCTCCGCTCTTCCTCCTCGACCAGAAGCGGGGATGAGAGAATCTCCGTCTCCGAGCTGTTGTCCCCCCAGCCGGTCTCTGCACGAACCCCGTACATGTGTATGACGGTCGGCTCGTCCTGTCCTGGGGCCGCGTCCGTCAGTCGCTGAGCGGGTCTGGTGTTCTGCCTGCGGGTCCTGCGATTTCGTGATGGCCGGGTCATACTGTCACGATTACGGTTCCGGTGAAGCACGCAGACCCAGAATGCAGGCGAACAGGACTCAGAAACACGGAGTGTAAAATAAACACTTTAATAAACAAAACAAAAAGACTGACGGAGCAGTAACTTACAAACAAGAGAAATGATAAATGGCTCCCCCAGACAACAGGGAGATATGGTTTTGACCCGGCGAGGAACACATGAAATAAGAGGGCTTTTATACTATGGGGGAGTGAGAGTAAATCAGAGCAGCTTGGCAGGTGGCTGTTGACAACAGGTGAAAATGATTAAGGATGCAGACTGGAACTGAGGAGTAAGTGAAAATAGAAAAAGTATGACAGGCGCAGAGCATGACAAAATGACTTTATCAGATCAGATTAAACAACTTCTTTCAACCACAATCCAAAGTAACTATTTGTTAAAATAGCCAAACTTTGTCTAAATTCATGCATATATAAAATTAAACAATTCCTGTTCAAAGAGTCAACTTTGCCTTAGAAAAGTGATCTAAGCCTCAATTGATTCATTGTGATTGTTTGTTTATTAAGCCCCTAGTATACCTCTACGTACGTCCATACGCAGTTGTACGTACGTACTACGCAGAGGTAAGCGTATCCCCGCAGGGCATGTACGCGCAAAGCTAAAAATTTACAACTGCATACGCAAACGTGTTGTTATACAATAAACTGCCCGGCGTCGGACTGTTTTGTATGTGACACAAATGTATTAAATTCCCCTTCTTCATCCCTGATCTGGCCTTTTCTTTTGTTTTTTTGCCAAAAGGCAGTGATCGCTTCCTCCTCTGTTGACTCCATGACTGAATTGATGAGAAATGAATGAATTTGTCATGAGCTAATTAAACTCGGGTCCAACGTGGCTGCGCGAGGGTCTGGAGATTTCCTGGTGTACTGGTCTGATGTGTGGGCTGCAGGACCAGCGCTCCCTGTTTTTATTTTTTAGATTTTTTAAATTAACATATAAACACAGAACACTGCTGCGGCTGGAGCTGCCAGCTCGTGCCTTTATTTCCACCTGACCTGTCAATCAATTCAGTAGGCGTGTCAGCAAATGACCAATCAGCGACCTCAATTTGTCCCGTAGGTAAACGCTCTGCGCTGCAGCTACTCAAATGACGTCAAGAATTTGGTGCGAAAACGCAAGAATGTATGCTGGGGTATAGGGCTGAACTCTCTGCATACAGCACGGGCATACGGACACACGTACGGACGTATGCAGAGCTATACTGGGGGCTTTATTGTTGTTGATTTTAGTTTGATTATTTTTGTAATAAAACTTCAAAGACAACTTTGGTCTCTTCATTCAGATGAATATTCATGTGTTATCATATAAAACTCCTTGCAATGAACAGATTCTACTTCAGTGACTGATTCTGATCATTAAAGGGTGAATAAGTTGCTGTTGGTCAGTAAACTGATCAGCTGGTGCTACACTTTAACGTGAGCTAAAGAAATAAAACGAAAGTTACTACTGTAACTACGGTTCTATGAATCCCGGATGACCGCCAGGGGCGGTGCTTTCAAGCACGAATGAACATTCTTGCGCATGCGCTGGTCGAGTGCAAATAACAACAACGTCACGCCGTGACCTGCCGGGGACCCGCGTGACTCTATATAGGCACATCACATCGGGGCCCAGTCCCTCAATCTTTTCGCAAAGCAAGGATTCCGAGGGACTAAGCACCCTGACGGTCATCCGGGATTCATAGAACCGTAGTTACAGTAGTAACTTTTGTTCTATTTCATCCCTCCTGACCGCCAGGGGCAGTGCTTTCAAGCACGGATGACGCATGGCAACATGGTCACGAGGAATCGTCAACGTTCAAGGAACAACAACCACTCACCTCAATGTGAAGGGGAGACATGCTGCTCCAGAACTCCTTGAAGGGGATAGGGTGCAGCCACATTCACCCGGTAAAATCGAGTAAAAGTACTATGCAACATCCAGGAGACCGCACGGCAGATACTGTCCAACGGTACCCCCGTCATGGCAGTGAACGAGGTCGACATGCCCCTCGTAGAGTGGCACGTCACCCCCGCCGGTAGTGGCCGGTCCTGCAAGGCATAAGCTTTGGAGATCAAATCCACAACCCAGTGTGACAGTCGCTGTTTATAGAGTGCCTGACCTGTACGTGGGCCAGCGTAGCACACAAAAAGGCCATCCGTCCTCCGGATGGGCGCTGTAGCGGCTATGTATGCCTCAAGTGAACGAACAGGGCATAACTGTTCGGAGGAACCACCGGAGTCAAACCGGGCAAGATGGAACGGTTGGGTACCACCGGCCGGTAGGGCCACTTTAGGCAGAAATGCCACATCAGGCCACAACGTGACACCGGAGCCATCAGGGTTCCATCGGAAACAGGGCTCGGCCACAGAAAGAGCCTGCAATTCCCCCACATGCTTCGCAGAAGCCATAGCTAAAAGAAAAGCCATTTTCATCGAGAGCCATTTGATGTCCACATACGTCAGGGGCTCAAACAGGGGGGACCGAAGAGCCTCAAGCACCAGAGAAAGGTCCCATGCTGGCACCATAGGGCGTTTGGGTGGATGCAAACGCCGAGCACCCCTTAAAAACAGTGCAACATCCTTGTCCCGGCCTACCAAACAACCGTTCAGGCCGACATGCCAACGAGAAATGGCAGCCACATACACCTTTAAGGTAGATGGGGATCGTCCACGATCCAGTAACGCCTGCAGGAAGGTCAGTATGTCAGAGACTGAACACTGTACCGTATCCTGCCCATTATCGCGGCACCAGGCCACAAAGGCCGCCCACTTATTAGTATATACGGCCCGCGTGGAGGGCGCCCACGCGTTAGCCATCGTATGTCCTACCGGCCCGGCGTATCCTGAAAAGGCGGGCCCCGACCCTGCAGGGGCCAGACCCACAGTTGGAGCCGATCCGGGTCCGGGTGCAGAACCCGACCCTCCAACTAGGAAAGAAGGTCCGTCCTGGAGGGGAGACGCATCGGCGAGCCGGAGCAGAGTTCGCGTAGCAGAGGGAACCAAGTCCTTGCTGGCCAGAAGGGGGTCACCAGGAGAACCGTGTGGCCCTCCTGACGAATCCGCAGGAGGGTCTGAAAGAGCAGGCTGAAGGGAGGAAAGGCATAAAGGAGGGACCAGGGCCAGTCGTGCGCCAGCGCATCGTGGCCCAGAGGTCCGCCGTCGCCCAGGGAGAACCAAAGTGGGCAGTGAATTGTGTCCCCCGAGGCAAAAAGGTCCACCTCCGCTCTGCCATAGACCGTCCAGATCATCTCCACCACTTCGTTGTGAAGTTTCCACTCTCCCGGGAGTAGCTGCTGACGGGAGAGAGAATCTGCCGGCACGTTCTGTGACCCCGGGATGTAGGTTGCTCGGAGAATGGCCAAGCACGGAGCAGCCCAGGTCAGAAGACGCTGCGTCAAACGTAAGTTTCAAGGACCTGGTTCCCCCTTGGTGGTTGATGTGTTATGGACCTACCCAGGGTCAAATTAAGGTTTTTGAACTGTCCAGTGATGACCTTTACTGACCACTCAGTAAAGCAAGACATTTACTACAAAATCATTCATTTAGCTATAATCTGATAAATATAGTCACCAAAAGAGACTATTTCTATCTTTGATTTTATTCTAATGTGATCAAAAGAATAACTTTTGTCATTTTCATGATGTGTGCTTTTAAGCTGTGTCATTCTGTAAGAGTTAAACTGTGTTCACTGCTGTGTTTAAAGGTGAAGCCTTCGGGTCACAGAGACCGGACGGTTTTGTTTAGAAACTCAGAGACAGTCTCATGAGCAGGGCTCCAGCGTTATCTGTCTTTTTTCCTAAACATTTCTCTCTGCTGCTGGCTTTAACCTTGGGTATGATAAGACAAATGAACTCCTCGACTGGTCCTTCCTTAAGTACTAGTGCTAAGCTTTTGCTGAGACTTCAGAGTCGGCAAGAGTCTGAGAGAGTTGCTGGGAACTTCAAGAGATGTGAACTTTCCCAAGAGCTGGACACGTGTGGTCAAGAGCTAACGACCGGCGTCTTCAGCTAAGGACTGATAACAGGCTGTTATGAGTCTACTTCGAACAAGCGTAAGATCAAGAACTTGTCTATTCCTTCCTGGAATAAGTTTATCTTGAAGTCAGAGGCCTGAAGCTGACATATTCTCTGATGACCAAGCAAAACCAGGAGACGTTGGAAAACGTAAACCAGAACCTTGCTTGAAGGTATCGTACTGGTTCCCACAAGAATCCGTGCATCTGAAAGGCTACAAGGTCGTCCCTCTTACCGGGCAGTCGTCAAAAGGTAAAGAGCTGTTTACAAAACGTACTTGGATTTTAGCAGAAGTCGGATGAGAAGTGTCACTCTGGTATCATGCTCAGGATAATTTCTTCTTAAATCTTTCCTCCTATCTCTTTTCCCTCTCAATCTAAGCTGGAAACTATATTTTTTAAGTTAAAGAGCCCACAGACTAAATATGCTTAACATCTAATATTTATGTCTGTTGTGTTAAATTTAAGTGTGCTGACGTATTTGAATTGAAAGAAAGTGAAATCATGTCAATCAAGTGTAATGGTGTTAATTTAGTTGATTTATTTTAAATAAATGGTAGTGTCGCCTGGCATACCAAACTAAGTTAATGTCCATTGTCACTTAATGGCTCTGTTTATTTATCCATCATAAAGACCACAGAAATATTGGGTAAACTGAAAAAGAACAGAATCCGTGAACATTTACTATTCAATCTGAATAAGTAAATTAATTAAGATAAAGAGGTCAGTATTAATATTGACCTCCTCATAATTCTTACAGATGTAATAAACCGCAGTGGTGTGGTCTGACCTCACTAGCACATGCTTCCCCCACAAACCTGGAAGGAAGCTGTGAAGGGCCAGAAGCACGGCCCGTAACTCCAGGACATTGATGTGCTCTGTGCCCTGTGTCTGGGACCACGTCCCCTGTGCCATGTGACCTCGCCAGGTGGAACCCCAGCCCGTGGAGGATGCATCCGTAAACACAACCTCCCGATGGCACGGGAGGGAACCGAGCGGGACTCCCGCTGTCATAAACAACCTCAGCCTCCATTGGGACAGAGACTGGAGGCACTGAGGACTCACCCGAAGTCGTCAGAGGTGATGGGCGTTCCGCGAGGAGTCCAAAGCCAGGCTGTTCAGCCACATCTGAAGGGGCCTTAGCGACAGCAGCCCCAAGGGCACCACGATGGATGCAGCAGTAAGCATCCCCAGTAGACGAAGGTACCGCACCAGAGGCGGTGCCAGACCGTGCCTGAAGTCGGGGAGCAGGTGCAATATATTGTCGACCCGCTGGGGTGACGGGCGAACTGTCATCGACACTGAATCCAAGGCAATGCCCAAAAAGACTGACTCCTGAGAGGGAGTCAGAATGCTCTTCCCCAGGTTCACCCGCAGACCCAAGCGTTTCATATGCTGGAGTACCAATCGGGTATCCCAAACTGCTCGATCCCGCGTCGAGGCATAAATGAGCCAGTCGTCTAGATATGGGAGTATTCTCAGGCCCCGCATCTGTAGAGGGGAGAGGGCCGCAGAGACACATCAGGTGAACACCCTAGGGGACAGTGAAAGGCCGAAAGGGAGGATCTTGAACTGAAAGTGCCGCCCTTGAAAGGCGAAACGAAGGAACCGCCAATGGGGCGGCGCGATTGGCACATGAAAATAAGTGTCCTTGAGATCGATGGACGTGAACCAATCGCCCGGGGAAATCGCCTTCAAGACAACCTTGATGGTCAGCATGCGGAAAGGCATGACCTTCAAGTACGCGTTCAGGCCCCTGAGGTCCAGAACCGGACGCAGATCCCCGGTCTTCTTCGGAACAAGAAAATAAATGGAATAAAAGCCCCCTGGATCCAGCAGGGGTCCACAGGCACTATAGCTCCCTTGGCTAGCAAGGTGCAGATCTCGTCGTTCAGTGCCCGCGCCTTCACCGGGTCGCGGATGACAGTCATCCTGACCCGGCCAGGAACAGGTGGCCGGCGGCAGAATTGAAAGCGATACCCCCGGGACAGGGTGGACAACATCCACACGTCCGGCGTGTGGGCAGCCCAGTAGGTGATCTGTCTCGGGGCAAAATAACCGACCGCCGGCACCAGGGTATCATCTGCGGGGCCCCCGACCCCTCCAAAGCCTGGGAGGATACCAGCTAGACTGAGCCCCTCGAAAGGAGTGAGACGGCCCAGCCCCAACCGGGTCAAGAGTCTGACCCCTTAGACCTGGAAAAGGTCTCTGGGTCAATCCCCGACCCCGCATTGGAACCCGAGGCACAACAAGAGAAGAGGACGGACGCGAGGACCCCCGTGAGGAGCCCGCACCTGTCCAAGTGCCAGCCGGTTGGCGATCACGTCTGTGAAGCCCCGCCAGCTGCTGCCTCGTACGAGATGCCTGAGCAGTACGGTCCAAGGCATCTAGTGCTACAGAGCCAAACAGTTCCCCCGGAACCACAGGTAGGTCCCGTAAGGTTCTCCTACAAGGCTCAGTGAGTGGCGACTGCACCAGCCAGACCTGGCGGCGAGCACGCACCAGTGTGGAGAGTGTTCGGCCAACCTCTCTTGTCATCAAGGCAAAGGCCTGCAGAAATGCATCAACCAGGCCTTGCGTGGGATGGTCCATCGGAACAGATTCCAAGGAGGATGACAGGGCCAGCATGAGATGTGAAAGAGAGTTCCCAATCTGGCCCATGCGGGCCCCAGAATCATAGGCCCTGCAGAGAAGGTCGTCAGTAATACGGCACTGAGGCCGCGGACAACGGGCATTGGGCCGCAAGGTCTCGTCAGGAGGGACTATAAGAGAGGCGATGCTTTGTTCCACCACAGGCATCTGCCCCAGGCCAACCTTGGGTGCCTCCTGCATGGATGCCAGGACCCTGCCATCCCGTGTCGGACGTGAAAACGCCCTGGTGTCTGACCAGCAGGCATGTAGTTCCTGAACATACTCGCCCGAGGGGGGAACCACAAGGGTCGCTTCCGACGTATGGCGCCTAAAAAACGCACTGGTAGCTGCAGGCTGGGCCGGAGGGACACTAATCTGCAGGCGGGCAAGAGCCGTTCGAATTACGGTTGTCACGGACTCTTCCGTATTTTCCTGGGAGACAACGGAGTCAGACCTAGACGTCCCGGAGCCCTACTCCAAAAGGTCCTCACGGAAGTGAGTGTCAGAGGCCGCCAATGAAAGAGCATCGTCGCCAGCGACTGATACGTCATCCCGCTCGGGAGGGAGTGCCCTGTCCCGGCCATCATCAGTCTGAAAGGACTGGAGGAGGGCCTTCATGCGGGCCAGCTCGGCGGTGAGGTGATCCACCCTGGTGGACAACTTGTCCTTATCGGGCCGTCTGGCACGCTTCGCCGGCCATGAAGGTGCAGCCACAGCAGGCCGTTTGTCCACCGCCTGACCCGGTGGCATCGTGCCACGTGGCGAAGCACACGCCCCGTCGGTAGGCTGCTCCAGCGTAGCCAACCGGTCCTGTCTAATCG
>JBBPBX010008410.1:13476-41120 GCA_038048925.1 Garcialebias charrua | reverse complement strand
TCAAACACGAGCCGTACACGCTACTGGTGAGTTGGATAATAATCAGGATAATAAATGAACTCAAACACGAGCAGTACACGCTACTGGTGAGCTGAATAAACTGTAAACAGAAAGGACTCCACCAAGCGAAAACGCTACAGGTGAGTCACACAAATAAAAGTTAAACACCACGCTAGCGAAAACGCTACAGGTGAGTCACAGAAATAACAAAAGTTAAACACCACGCTAGCGAAAATGCTACAGGTGAGTCATATAAACAACAGAAGATTAACTCCACGCGGGCAGAAACGCCACCGCTGTGAGAGTAAAAAAGAGCAGAACTTACCAGTTGTCGTCGAAGCGACCGAAGAACCGGTAAAGATGAAAACCGCTCGTGCAGCCCTGGAGGGCGAGACTTACCCGCAACTCCGACCAGAGTTGGTCACGTGGCTACTAGCAACGAGTAGTTTTTCAGGAAGCAGTGTGGTTCACACCGAAGCAACAAGCTTCACACGACCACACGCTGTACTCAACAGATACAAACCTGCGCGCGAGAAGAATTAAGGGACTGGGCCCCGGATGTGACGTGCCTATATAGAGTCGCGCGGGTCCCCGGCAGGTCACGGGGTGACATTGTTGTTATTTGTACTCGACCTGCGCATGCGCAAGAATGTTCATTCGTGCTTGAAGCACCGCCCCTGGCGGTCAGGAGGGATGAAATAGAACTTAGAAATATTTTCAACAGGTGAAGCATTCTGATCCCTCCCCCTCAGAGCCATATATGGCTCTGCCCCCCTTGCTCTGCTGAAATTCAAATTCAAGCTCTGTTTTTATTGGCTGATTCAAATTCAAGCTCTGTTTTTATTGGCTGGTTACAAACTCTGTTTTTATTGGCTGGTTAACGGCGGGTCACTCTGTGTTTTTAGTGTTTTTATAAATGCTGATAGAGAAGCAAGGGGACTATAGTTTTTTTCAGAGATTACTTTGTCTAACACCAGTCTGTCAGTAGATAGTGACAGAGTGAAGAAATATGTTAAAAATATATTGTTAGAAAAGTTACAGACTGCACTACAAAGTTACATAGTGCAGCTTTAAGGTGTTTACTGCTTGGAGGGGAAACAGTTTGCTGGAACTCATCTGACTGATGAGGCCCTCCAGATGGAAGGTGAAATGTTTCTATAAAAAAGAAACTGTCCAGATGACCCGCCTTAGAATTATTGGATAAATTACTTACTTACTGAGCTTACGATTTATTGTTTTGTTCCGAGTATTTTTCAACTATTTTGACAATTTTAAGTTGCATTTAAAATTCATTTTAGAGATTCATTCTCAGGGATTTACATATTCACCGTCATGGGGCGATACTGTTCAAAGACCTGTGTTCGGCCAGCGGCTCTGAACATGTTGGCAGTTATCCAAACAGGCAGGTCCAATACAATTTCATTTGAGGTGTCCGGTTTTCTGCCCTGTGGACACAGTTGGGTTGTTTTAGTGCATTGATATGGCCGCTACTACTACTAAGCCTGATGTGAGCTCAGAGCTCCAGTGAAACCTGCTGTGTCCAACCGTGGAGACTGTTTAAATCCATTTGGAGCAGACAGAGGGGAACTGAACAGAAAACTGAGGACTGAGGACAGAAAAAAAACAGGACAGTCTTGCTGCCATGATAAGATCTTATTTAAACAGTTCTGTGGAGAGTGTATTTGTGCGGTAGTAGTAAGTCTAAAATTAAATCAGTGCTCTTGTAATCAGAGATCTTTGGGTTCAATCCCAGCTTGGAACTTATTTGAGTTGGTGATGATATATTTTAACATCATTTTTTCAGTTTATATAATTTTTGAGTTACTTCACGGACCACTTTTAATCTCCCATTTAAAATAATAATAATAATAATAATAATAATTAATTCAATTTATAACGCACTTTTCATTACTGAAAATCTCAAAGTGCTACACATATATTGAATGCTACACACATTCATAAACCGGTGGCGGCAGACTACCATGCAAGGTGCTTTCCAGTCCTACCGGGAGCAACTCAGGGTTAAGTGTCTTGCCCAAGGACACAACGACACATGGTGCGGGTCCCGGGAGTCGAACCGCCAACTTTCCGATCGGGAGACGACTGCCATTACCACTACACCACGGCCGCCCCCGTATTTAAAATAATAAATAAAAAATAAATGTCACATTTTTGTCATCTGTGTATGTTTCCCATACTTGACAGACGAAATTGGCCTCTGCATTTAACCCAACCACCACCAGGTGGTGCAGTGAGCAGCCGTAGTCAGCGCCCGGGGAGCTGGAGAATTAGGTGTGCACTCATAGACATCCCAAGGTGTGCCGTGGCCGGGGTTCGAACCTGGGTCCTTCGGATCCCAACTCCCTAGCCACTACACCATCTTGGCCCCTGTATGAATCTGGAGTATTAGTAAACCAGCTACTAGGGAGCACAAGCCAGTGTATCTCTTGCGCTGGTCCCAAGCCCGGGTAAATGGCGAGGGTTGCGTCAGGAAGGGCATCTGATGAAAAACACTTTTGCCAAAACTAATATGCCAGTTCATCTAAGCGACACCATACTGGATTGGTGGAGGCCCAAACAATGACCGCCACCAGTACAGTTGACAGTGTGCCAGAGGAAACTGTGCTGCTGTTGGTTAAAGATCACAAGGAGGGAAACGTGTCAGGAGACAGAGGGAGAAGAGGATATTCAACTTCGACAAGAATCAAAGAGTCAACAAGACTGTAGGACTGAGAGTGGCAACTCTAAATGTGGAGACAATGATAGGCAGAAGTAGAGAGCTGGCTGAAATGATGCAGAGAAGGAAGGTAAGGTATGTGTCCAAAAGACCAAGCCGAAAGGCTTCATGGATCGCTGAATCGGCACAGGGTTTTAACAGTTTTACCATGGTGTGGATAGAAAGAGAATTGGAGTAGGGGTGGTCCTGAAGGAGGAGTTAGCAAAAAATGTAGTAGATGTGAAAAGAGTGTCAGATATAGTGATCTGAAGGTAAAAGTAGCAGATATGATATACCTGCCCTGTCAACAAAACAGAGTGCCCTGCCTACCAAACCAGACTTCCCCCCCCACCACCACCACCCACCGTGCCCGCCCATAACCAGATTGATATTACAATACAAGGTAAAAATGGGTTTCTCTGCATTTTATGCTTTCAAGTTTGTTGTTTTCTCATCCAAACCCCACCCATTTAACTGTGTGACTGGGCTGACCAATAATCATCTTCTTCTTCTTTCAGCTTTTCTCTCTTCAGGGGTCACCACAGAGAGTCATCCTCCTCCATCTCATTCGGTCCTCTGCATCATAAGCTATGTTTCCATCCAATTTAAATTCGATTTTTGAGCGAATTTTAGAAAATTTCGCTAAAATGTAAATTAAAATTATGAGGATCAGAAGTGTTTCCATTAAACTGGCTTGAAGCGCATCTGCAATGCCACGCAAAGCGTCTCTACGTCAGACGTCAGCGTCATTACGTCACACGTCAGCGCCATACGTCAGACGTCAGCGTTACGCACTTCCACAGTAAACAGGAAGTAGCGTTTGAAAACAGACATCTCGGCAAAATGGAGAGAATATTTCAGGTATGTGTTGCTATCGGGCAAGTTGTATTTATTCTGTCATGCCAACTAGTTTTAGCGATGTTACATGTTGTCCGGAGCGGAAACAGCTGATCAGTCACGTGACGTGAATGTTCGCTGCGGCAGAACTGAGTCGGCTAATCTGTTTCCATCTGTCGTTTAGCCGACTCAGCTCTGAATCGACTCCCCAAAAACTACCTCAAGCGAGCGTATAAACTTTAGAGCGACTTAGAGGAAGTTAACTCGAATTATGCCGTTTCCATTTAGCTTTTCTGATGCGATGCTTCATAATGCGCACCTAGAAACCTTGATGGAAACACGCCTAATGATATAATAAACACTAGATAAGCTGAGGCGGAGTCACCGGCGTCGTCAAGCGGCAGCCATCTTGCCACAGACAGCAACATTAGCTGCAGCTGTGGAAACCGTATGGAGGTGAGGGATTTATACAAACAAAAATACGCTTAACTCGCTGTAATCTTGACGGATTTACAAACGGTTTATTTTTTTTAAAACGTTATTAACGTGGCTATGATTTCTTTGGTAATCAGACAGCAGTTTCGTCTTTTTTAAAAGGTTTTATTCGTGTTTTGGGTGTCACACTCATCGAGAATCTAGAATTTAAATTCTGTTTTTATTACACCAATAACTATTTTATAACAAACTAATCTTTTGTCTAAATGACTATCTTGATCATGACTGTATTTATTAGCAGACTATTAACAAGAGCCTTTGATTAAGGGCTAGCTAGTATTCCAAATATTTCCCTAGCATTCTTAGATCACTAGGAGCTCTTTGTTTTTAACTGAACTAAAGCTGCACATGATTTCCAAGCGGTTTGGTATGTTCAACACTAATTACTGCTTTGTGTTTTACAGAAATACTCTTTGACAAGATGCCTGACTTTTGTGCAGCCTATGGATGCTCCAATAGACGTAATAATTTGCGTTTACAGAGTGGCAACATGAGACAGAAGCTCACCAAGGCAGTCCTTTTTAAAGGGCATTAGCTCCAAAAACACAAAGATTTTAACACTGGACTCTGTGTCATCAAACGGGTTATTCACTAAACTCTCGGTCATGTGCTCATTCTGTTTGCACTACTCATATTTGCACTAATGTTTGTATTACATCACTGCCTATAGTCATAATACTGTTTACATTCTCTGTTTACATACTACTGTTTACATTCAATGTTTACATTTATTAATACTATTTACATTTATTACTACTGCTTACATTTATTACTACTGTTTACATTTACACTACTTTTATATCTACACCACTGCTGATACACATACAGTATTCTTTGACTAGCCTTATTTAAGGATGCCCAATGTGCCTTACCACATATGCCACTCTATAACAACATGAACTACTACCTCATGCATATACTGTGTACATTAACTCATATGCTGCTTTGCCACTTTGCAAATGTCAATGCTAGAACCTTTAGTTTATTTTATAGTTATACTGTACTTTTTATACTTTTTTACTTTTTATACTAGTATGCAAAAACTCAGGACAGTATTATGTTCATTAAATGTTTAGTGTTTTAGTTTTAGAGTTGGTGTAAATTTTCATACTCATTTACCACTATGCAAAAACTCAGGACAGTGTTACAGTTTTACTATTTTATGCTTATGTTTATTATTATATGTTTCAGTGTTTTAATGTTTAAATAGTTACTGTTGCACCGAGGGACTGAGAGTCTTGTCACACTATCAGATGTTTATTTCTGTTTGTTTGTTTGTTTATTTATATCTCCCGATTATTAAATCTTTTCATGTATCTAAAAAAAATAAACTACACATATTGACCAAGGTTTGTGTAATAATGTATTTAATATTACATAATATTTGCATGTGTAGGGAAAAAATTGGCATAAATTATTTTCATACCACTAATAATAATGCTATTTATGATGAAATAGTATTAAATATTTATTAGCATTGTAACATATGTCAGTTAATTTCGCTGGAAATAAACATGTATTTAGAAATAGATGTAAATATAATCTTATTGTGTATATTGCTAGTGCAATACAGTGTCTACATAACGTTATTTTCATGTGAACGTCCATCTTAAGTATACCATATTATAACAACATCTCTCACATTTATAACAAACCAAACCGTTTTAAAATCGGTTGAAAATTAAGCAAGTTATGGTTATTTTAATAGTAAATGCACCATTCACATTCATGTTAAGAGTGGGCGTTCTGTCTGAGCCAATATGGCCGCCGTCTGACGATGTCGGTCTCCATTGGCCAACAGCGGGGATGTCTTATCTAGTGTATATTATATCTATGCTCTGCATCCTCTGCCCTCACTCCATTTCCATGTCCTCTCGAACTGCACCCATATACAGGTAGTCCCCGACTTACGAGCGCCCTTACATACGAGGTCCCGGACTTACGAGCTGGCGAACGAGCAGTAAATTTGTAAAAAATACAGCACTTTTTTGTGTTTTTAGATGAAAGTGTGTTAGCTAACCGTTTGGAAACACGTTTCTGAGCATGTTCATGAACTAGTATGAACGTTTTTGATGAAAAACGAGTGTTCGTAGTAGCGCTAGCTTAAATTTTCCGACTTACGACCGAAAATCCGGACTTACGAGAACACGTGTTTCATGTTCCGACGTACGAATTTTCGTCTTACGAGCGACTCGCAGGTACGGAGCTCGCTCGTAAGTCGGGGACTACCTGTACTGTATCTCCTCTTTGGCCTTCCTCTTTGTCTTTTTCCTGGCAGCTGCATTTCAAACATCCTTCTACCAATATACACACTGTCCCTCCTCTGGACATGTCCAAACCATCTCAGTCTGGCCCCTCTAACTTTATCTCCCAGTTGTTCAACCTGTGCTGTACCTCTGATGATCTCATTCTTAATCTTATCCATCCTTGTCACTCCTAAGGAGAACCTCAACATCTTCATTTCTGCCACTTCCAATTTTTTTTTCTAAATCCACAAAGACAAAATGGAGTTATTTCTGACCCTCTCTGTATTTCTCCATCAGCATCCTCAAAGCAAAGATGGCCTCTGTGGTGCTCTTTCTTGACCTGAAACCATACTGCTGCTCACAGTCACCTCTTGTCTAAGTCTAAGACCATGTATGTGCTGATAAGGTTTAATATTAGCCATTGCAGCATTCTGTCACACAAATATGTTGTTTGTAAATAATAAGCTTGAAAAATAATTGAAAAAACTGGACTCCTGTTTATCTAGCCATAGACACTTGTTGCCCCTTCCCTCCATACCAGGGGTCTGCAACCTTTACAATTGAAACTGCCATTTCTGCCCCTTCGTTCACTAAATTAAAATGTGCCCGGAGCTGCAAAACCTGCTACAATTGTCATTATCAACTGATGGCCCATGGGCCACTTTAAGTTTGTTAAAGTAGGATTTTCTGGCCAGTAGACATTAATTTATAAAACTAACAACATCTAATCTCAGTGGTTAGCACTGCTGCCTCCAGCAAGAAGATTCTGGGTTCAATCCCCGGTTGGATCTGGCGTCTCCTGTGTGGAGTTTGCATGTTCTTCTCGAGCTTGTGTGGGTTTCCTCCGGTTTCCTCTCACAAACCAAAAACAGGCATGTTAGGTTGCCAGGCCTCCCTTGCAAAAAATATATGTGCCCTCAGTGGGATTTGCCTGGTTAAATAAAGGTTAATAATAAATCAAAACATCTGATTGTTAACATTTATTGATATTTTTACATTTTGAGACTAAATAAGGGCCAAAGGGGTCGGGTGCAATGTGAGATGGGTGGTGGCCGAGGGCGGGGACCCTGGCGGTCTGATCCTCGGCTACAGAAGCTGGCCATTGGGACATGGAATGTCACCTCTCTGGTGGGGAAGGAGCCTGAGCTAGTGTGTGAGGTTGAGAGTTTCCGACTAGAAATAGTCGGACTCACCTCAACGCATGGCTCTGGCTCTGGAACCAGTTTCCTTGAGAGGGGTTGGACACTCTTCCACTCTGGAGTTGCCCCTGGTGAGAGGCGCCGAGCAGGAGTGGGCATACTGGTTGCCCCCCATCTTGGTGCCTGTACGTTGGGGTTCACCCCGGTGAACGAGAGGGTAGCCTCCCTTCGCCTACGTGTGGGGGGACGGGCTCTGACTGTTGTTTGTGCCTATGCACCAAACGGCAGCTCAGACTACCCACCCTTTTTGGAGTCCTTGGAGGGGGTATTGGAGAGTGCGCCTCCTGGGGACTCCCTTGTTCTACTGGGGGACTTCAACGCTCACGTGGGCAATGACAGTGAGACCTGGAGGGGTGTGGTTGGGAGGAACGGCCCCCCTGATCTGAACCAGAGTGGTGTTCTGTTATTGGACTTCTGTGCTCGTCATGGATTGTCCATAACGAACACCATGTTTAAGCATAAGGGTGTCCATATGTGCTCTTGGCACCAGGACACCCTAGGTCGCAGTTCGATGATCGACTTTGTTGTCGTCTCATCTGATCTGCGGCCGCATGTCTTGGACACTCGGGTGAAGAGAGGGGCGGAGCTGTCAACTGACCACTACCTGGTGGTGAGTTGGCTCCGATGGTGGGGGAGGATGCCGGTCAGACCTGGCAGACCCAAACGTATTGTGAGGGTCTGCTGGGAACGTCTGGCAGAGTCTCCCGTAAGACGGAGCTTTAACTCCCACCTCCGGGAGAGCTTTGAACACGTTCCGAGGGAGGCGGGGGACATGGAGTCCGAGTGGGCCGTGTTCCGCGCCTCTATTGTCGAGGCAGCTTATCGGAGCTGTGGCCGCAAGGTTGTTGGTGCCTGTCGTGGTGGCAACCCTCGAACCCGGTGGTGGACACCGGCAGTGAGGGATGCTGTCAGGCTGAAGAAGGAGTCCTATTGGGCCTTTTTGGCTTGTGGGACCCCGGAAGCAGCTGATAGGTACCGGCAGTCCAAGCGGCATGCGGCTCGGGTGGTTGCTGAGGCAAAAACTCGGGCGTGGGAGGAGTTCGGAGAGGCCATGGAGAATGACTTCCGTACGGCTTCGAGGCGATTCTGGTCCACCATCCGGCGTCTCAGGGGGGGAAAGAGGTACGCGACCAACACCATTTATGGTGGGGGTGGCGTGCTGCTGACCTCAACTCGGGATGTTGTGAGTCGGTGGGCGGAATACTTCGAAGACCTCCTCAATCCTACTGGCACGTCTTCCACTGAGGAAGCGGAGCCTGGGGACTTTGGGTCGGGTTCTCCGATCTCTGGTGCTGAGGTCGCCGAGGTGGTTAAAAAGCTCCGCGGTGGCAAGGCTCCGGGGGTGGATGAGATTCGCCCGGAGTTCCTTAGGGCTCTGGATGTTGTAGGGTTGTGTTGGCTTACGCGACTCTGCAATATCGCGTGGACATCGGGGGCAGTTCCCTTGGATTGGCAGACTGGGGTGGTGGTTCCCCTATTCAAAAAGGGGGACCGTAGGGTGTGTTCCAACTATAGGGGGATCACACTCTTAAGCCTCCCTGGTAAGGTCTATTCAGGGGTTCTGGAGAGGAGGGTCCGTCGGATAGTCGAACCTCGGATTCAGGAGGAGCAGTGTGGTTTTCGTCCTGGTCGTGGAACACTGGACCAGCTCTACACCCTCAACAGGGTCCTGGAGGGTGCGTGGGAGTTTGCCCAACCAGTTTACATGTGCTTTGTGGACTTGGAGAAGGCATTCGACCGCGTCCCTCGGGGGGTTCTGTGGGGGGTACTCCGGGAGTATGGGGTACCAGGCCCATTGATATGGGCTGTTAGGTCCCTGTACGACCGGTGTCAGAGCTTGGTCCGCATTGCCGGCAGTAAGTCAGGCTCGTTTCCGGTGAGAGTTGGACTCCGCCAAGGTTGCCCTTTGTCACCGATTCTGTTCATAACTTTTATGGACAGAATTTCTAGGCGCAGCCAAGGTGTTGAGAGGATCCGTTTTGGTGACCTTAGAATCGCTTCTCTGTTTTTTGCAGATGATGTGGTCCTACTGGCTTCATCAGTTCGTGATTTACAACTTTCACTGGAGCGGTTTGCAGCCGAGTGTGATGCGGCCGGGATGAGGATCAGTTCCTCCAAATCCGAGGCCATGGTCTTGAGCCGGAAAAGGGTAGCATGCCCTCTCCGGGTCGGGGAGGAGGTCCTGCCCCAAGTGGAGGAGTTTAAGTATCTCGGGATCTTGTTCACGAATGAGGGAAAACTGGAGCGTGAGATCGATAGGCGGATAGGTGCAGCGTCCGCAGTGAAGCGGGCGCTGTACCGGTCTGTCGTGGTGAAGAGAGAGCTGAGTCAAAAGGCAAAGCTCTCAATTTACCGATCGATCTACGTTCCCACCCTCATCTATGGTCATGAGCTTTGGGTTATGACCGAAAGAACAAGATCTCGGATACAAGCGGCTGAAATGAGTTTTCTCCGCAGGGTGGCTGGACTCTCCCTTAGAGATAGGGTGAGAAGCTCAGTCATCCGGGAGGGACTCGGAGTAGAGCCGCTGCTTCTCCACATCGAGAGGAGCCAGTTGAGGTGGCTCGGGCATCTGGTTAGGATGCCTCCTGGACGCCTCCCTGGTGAGGTGTTCCGGGCATGTCCCACCGGGAGGAGACCCAGAGGAAGACCCAGGACACGCTGGAGGGACTATGTTTCTCGGCTGGCCTGGGAACGCCTTGGGATTCCCCCGGAGGAGCTGCTCCAAGTGGCTGGGGAGAGGGAAGTCTGGGCCTCCCTACTTAGGCTGCTACCCCCGCGACCCGACCCCGGATAAGCGGAAGAAGATGGATGGATGGATGGACTAAATAAAAGACTGGATTACATTATCTTTACTGGCCTCTTCCTTTTCAGTTTGCATGGGTCACTGGTGCTCATATCCAGGTTGCAATATTATAAAAGACTAGAGTCAGTCTTGTAAAAAAAAAAAAAGAAGAAGTTATTTCCAGGCTTGTGCTTTATTTTTTTTTGGTGTGGATAAATTGAGTATCCTATTTTGAAGAAATAAAACAAAGTTAAAGTGAGTATAATTTACTCTGTGTATTAGTACTGGTATCCATATATTTGCAAAGGGAATGGCAGGAAAACTGCTAAAACTAGTCATTTTTTGTTGTGGGTACTGGGTAGAACATCATATAACAAGAACATCATATAACATTCAGTGTTTTATGCTAATTTTGGTCAAAGTTTGAAAGAGCCGCTGTGGAAGGACCAAAGAGCCACATGTGGCTCCAGAGCCGCAGGTTGCATGACCCCTGCTCCGTACTGTGCTCGATAGCTGAAGTCACAGCAAAGAAGTTATTAAATACTGATAACTATCTGACAAAACATCACTTCAGAAATTAGGAGAATATCTCTTTAACCTAAAACATTTATTTCAGTTATGATGCCTCAGAGTTAATCGGATTCCAGACATCTGAGCCCCACCACCACCACTCTGCTGACATTATGGCTGTAATAAACCTTGCAGGGTTTTTCTCCAACCCATAGAAGGTATTCCTGTCTGTCTGTGTGCTTGTGTACGTCTGTCCTCATCTCGTCCTTTTCAGTACCCAGACGGTCAAGGCAGATCCACCCCACCCCCTTAGTCTGATTCTGCTCAAGGACTCCCCAGTTTAAAAGAGAGCTCTCCTCTTGATTGTCACACCGCCCATTTATGGTCAAAACAAAGAACATTTGATGCAGTGGGTTTCCTTAACTGGACATCTTGAAATGAAGACTGACCTAATGTGCTAAAACTGAATGAATTTGACTGAGTTGTATTTAGAGACTGACTGCAAATTGGGATGTGTGATTCTTGACCTTTTCTTGGGTTAGTCAGCACATTTTTCCCAGTCTTAACTAGCCTGGCCCTCGCCTTCCTGCACAGCTCTGCTCAATTCTCATTTCCCTTCACTGCACAGTCTGGGACTTCTCTCATAGACAATGATTTCTCCGGTAGATTTTGGACCGGACCAATCAGAGAACAGAAGGGGCGGAGTTTTTGGCCCCTAACCTTGGAGGGGGTATTGGAGAGTGCGCCTCCTGGGGACTCCCTTGTTCTACTGGGGGACTTCAACGCTCACGTGGGCAATGACAGTGAGACCTGGAGGGGTGTGGTTGGGAGGAACGGCCCCCCTGATCTGAACCAGAGTGGTGTTCTGTTATTGGACTTCTGTGCTCGTCATGGATTGTCCATAACGAACACCATGTTTAAGCATAAGGGTGTCCATATGTGCTCTTGGCACCAGGACACCCTAGGTCGCAGTTCGATGATCGACTTTGTTGTCGTCTCATCTGATCTGCGGCCGCATGTCTTGGACACTCGGGTGAGGAGAGGGGCGGAGCTGTCTACTGACCACTACCTGGTGGTGAGTTGGCTCCGATGGTGGGGGAGGATGCCGGTCAGACCTGGCAGACCCAAACGTATCGTGAGGGTCTGCTGGGAACGTCTGGCAGAGTCTCCCGTAAGACGGAGCTTTAACTCCCACCTCCGGGAGAGCTTTGAACACGTTCCGAGGGAGGCGGGGGACATGGAGTCCGAGTGGGCCGTGTTCCGCGCCTCTATTGTCGAGGCAGCTTATCGGAGCTGTGGCCGCAAGGTTGTTGGTGCCTGTCGAGGTGGCAACCCTCGAACCCGGTGGTGGACACCGGCAGTGAGGGATGCTGTCAGGCTGAAGAAGGAGTCCTATTGGGCCTTTTTGGCTTGTGGGACCCCGGAAGCAGCTGATAGGTACCGGCAGTCCAAGCGGCATGCGGCTCGGGTGGTTGCTGAGGCAAAAACTCGGGCGTGGGAGGAGTTCGGAGAGGCCATGGAGAATGACTTCCGTACGGCTTCGAGGCGATTCTGGTCCACCATCCGGCGTCTCAGGGGGGGAAAGAGGTACGAGACCAACACCATTTATGGTGGAGGTGGCGTGCTGCTGACCTCAACTCGGGATGTTGTGAGTCGGTGGGCGGAATACTTCGAAGACCTCCTCAATCCTACTGGCACGTCTTCCACTGAGGAAGCAGAGCCTGGGGACTTTGGGTCGGGTTCTCCGATCTCTGGTGCTGAGGTCGCCGAGGTGGTTAAAAAGCTCCGCGGTGGCAAGGCTCCGGGGGTGGATGAGATTCGCCCGGAGTTCCTTAGGGCTCTGGATGTTGTAGGGTTGTGTTGGCTTACGCGACTCTGCAATATCGCGTGGACATCGGGGGCAGTTCCCTTGGATTGGCAGACTGGGGTGGTGGTTCCCCTATTTAAAAAGGGGGACCGTAGGGTGTGTTCCAACTATAGGGGGATCACACTCTTAAGCCTCCCTGGTAAGGTCTATTCAGGGGTTCTGGAGAGGAGGGTCCGTCGGATAGTCGAACCTCGGATTCAGGAGGAGCAGTGTGGTTTTCGTCCTGGTCGTGGAACACTGGACCAGCTCTACACCCTCAGCAGGGTCCTGGAGGGTGCGTGGGAGTTTGCCCAACCAGTTTACATGTGTTTTGTGGACTTGGAGAAGGCATTCGACCGCGTCCCTCGGGGGGTTCTGTGGGGGGTACTCCGGGAGTATGGGGTACCAGGCCCTTTGATAAGGGCTGTTAGGTCCCTGTACGACCGGTGTCAGAGCTTGGTCCGCATTGCCGGCAGTAAGTCAGGCTCGTTTCCGGTGAGAGTTGGACTCCGCCAAGGTTGCCCTTTGTCACCGATTCTGTTCATAACTTTTATGGACAGAATTTCTAGGCGCAGCCAAGGTGTTGAGAGGATCCGTTTTGGTGACCTTAGAATCGCTTCTCTGTTTTTTGCAGATGATGTGGTCCTACTGGCTTCATCAGTTCGTGATTTACAACTTTCACTGGAGCGGTTTGCAGCCGAGTGTGATGCGGCCGGGATGAGGATCAGTTCCTCCAAATCCGAGGCCATGGTCTTGAGCCGGAAAAGGGTAGCATGCCCTCTCCGGGTCGGGGAGGAGGTCCTGCCCCAAGTGGAGGAGTTTAAGTATCTCGGGATCTTGTTCACGAATGAGGGAAAACTGGAGCGTGAGATCGATAGGCGGATAGGTGCAGCGTCCGCAGTGAAGCGGGCGCTGTACCGGTCTGTCGTGGTGAAGAGAGAGCTGAGTCAAAAGGCAAAGCTCTCAATTTACCGATCGATCTACGTTCCCACCCTCATCTATGGTCATGAGCTTTGGGTTATGACCGAAAGAACAAGATCTCGGATACAAGCGGCTGAAATGAGTTTTCTCCGCAGGGTGGCTGGACTCTCCCTTAGAGATAGGGTGAGAAGCTCAGTCATCCGGGAGGGACTCGGAGTAGAGCCGCTGCTTCTCCACATCGAGAGGAGCCAGTTGAGGTGGCTCGGGCATCTGGTTAGGATGCCTCCTGGACGCCTCCCTGGTGAGGTGTTCCGGGCACGTCCCACCGGGAGGAGACCCAGAGGAAGACCCAGGACGCGCTGGAGGGACTATGTTTCTCGGCTGGCCTGGGAACGCCTTGGGATTCCCCCGGAGGAACTGCTCCAAGTGGCTGGGGAGAGGGAAGTCTGGGCCTCCCTACTTAGGCTGCTACCCCCGCGACCCGACCCCGGATAAGCGGAAGAAGATGGATGGATGGATGGATGAACCCACGCCCCCACCTGTCCCAGCGCAGCCAGCGAGCAGCCGCATGTTCTCATTCAAAGCGATGCAAAGCGATGCAGGACTGTTTTATATGTGACACAAATTTATTAATTTCCCCTTCTTAATCCCTTATCTGGAGTTTTCTTTTGTTTTTTTTTCCCAAAAGTCAAGTAATCGCTCCCTCCTCCTTCTCCTCCTCACCCTCCGCTGAGTGAAATGAACAAGGAAATGCCTCAGGTTGTCACGAGAGAATTAAAGTCAGGTTTTACGTTGCTGCCCGAGTCCCATCAGATTTCCTGGTCTTCTGGTGTGTTGGACCAGCGCTCCATGGTTTTATTTTATTTTATTAGGACGTTTTATTAACATATAAACACAGAATATCCAAAGGCAGCGAGAGAAAAATCAGCAGGAGGCGGAGCTGAAGTCAAGTTCAGAAGACCACGGGGGAGCGCAGCCAACGAGCATTCGCATGTTCTCATTCAAAGCGATGCAGGACTGTTTTATATGTGACACAAATTTATTAATTTCCCCTTCTTAATCCCTTATCTGGAGTTTTCTTTTCTTTTTTTGCCAAAAGTAAGTGATCATCGCTCCCTCCTCCTCCTCCTCTCCCTCCGCTGAGTGAAAGGAAATGCCTCAGGTTGTCACGAGAGATTTAAACTCGGGTTTTAAGTTGCTGCCCGAGTCCCTTCAGATTTCCTGGTCTTCTGGTGTGTTGGACCAGCGATCCATGGTTTTATTTTATTTTTTTAGGACGTTTTATTAACATATAAACACAGAATGCAACGGAGCGAGAGAAATTTCAGCAGGAGGCGGAGCAGATGTCAAGTTCGGCAGAGCTCTGAGGGGGAGGGAGCAGAATGCTTTACCTGTTCAAAATTTTTCTAAGATCCAATGGTTTTGTTCCTCAGGCAGAGGCCACGCCTCCAGCAAGAATCGTTTTTCAATGGAGAAGTCCCAGACCCTTGTCTGAAGCGAAGTGAAGGACAAGGGTCTGGTTTTAACCAGGCTAAGTCGTAACTTACATTTCCTAGAGTTTCTGGAGCAAAGTCTCTTTTAGTATATGAATATTGTTTTAGCATCTTTACTTTTAGCTTGCATCAGAGCAGGTTTTTGTAATTTCTTGTTCTGAACAGTTGCCCTTCAAGAGAAGATCACATTCAGTAAAGACTGTAAAAGGTGATGGAGGAATGCAAGGTGAGCCAAACTCGTGGGATTTACCTCCCTGGAATAAGACGACAGACGGAAGGGAGATTAAATGTTCACTGTGACACCTGTTTACTCATTATACAAACAGACACACACATGTATTTTCTGTTTTGTCATGAATGAAATGGTTTGCCACCACAAACAGAACCACTGGAGAAAAGCAGCAGTGTGCTATAATTTCAGCTCAGTGAATCTGTGTGGGGAAAAGGTCTGGGGGATTAGAGGACAAACACGTTCTGCATGGCCTCCTTACTAAGAGCAACAGCGTCCTTGGCCTACTAATGGACTGAAATATGTAACAAAAGAATAAGAGAAAGTACAAGCCAGCCAGCAAGTAAAAAGGTAGTCCCATATTTAGGTAATACTGCTGCATAGTGAAAGAATTTAACATGTCAATTAATTAATCAGAATCAGAATATCTTTATTGACATTGCACCAGGTACAACGTGAGCATGTACGCACAGTCATCCTGAAGGGGGACTACGTGTGAAGCTGCAGCGGAATCCGCGCAGCCATCTCATCCCTTATCAGAATGATAATCTTAGATATGAAAAAGGAGAAAACCATGAGGGTAGATAGTGGTATTACAAAAAATATCTTTCACATCTTGTCCATTAATAATTAATCACAATTATTCACATTAAATGAGCTGTATCTATATTTATGAGCAGTTATTGTCTAAGTTATGAATATAACTATGCTTTTCACTCATGCTGGTTGGCATTCCGATTCATTTCTATAAATTTACCTTAAAGTGAGACTAAACCCAGGTTGAGACGGTAACTCCTCCTTCCAAAATCTCCCTGAAAATGGGCGTGTCGAGAGACAAGGAAGGGTGGAGGTAGAGTTGTGCTTTTGTTCACGCCTCCACCTGCAACAACCTAAAACAAATTAAACCTCTAGCCAACAACATACACCAAGCAACAACAAAGAATAAACATGTAGATGTATTTATCTATTCCACCCATTCCATCCAAAACCAAAGGCCTAAAACAATGAAAATGAAAAGAAAAATAAAACCGCTTGTCAGGAGTGAAATGCAGCACTTCCATATAAGGTATGCACTTCTCATCTCTGCAGGGGATTGGCTCTGCTTGAACCACCTGTGTGACATCACACATGAGCAGACATGTCACACATGAGCGTTTGCACAAATAAGAAAATTAAGGTGTAATCCACCAGTTCAACCCATAGAACTACCGTAAACACATTTTTAGACCAAATATTGCCAAATATTGCCAATTTACACAGATATGCACAATTATGTGAGAATAAACACAGCCATAGTGCTAGATAACATTTTAAACACATTCTAGGGAGTTTATCAGCTAAAAAAAGTTAATTTTGGATATAGTCGCACTTTAAGGTGATTGTATACCTCTATAATGAGACATTTGTTCCATCATCACATGCTTTTGTTATTTAAATAAATTTAAATAAATAAAAAAGCACTTAATTACTTGTAAAACAATCTATAAAGGAATACGTTACAGCAAAGTACTACACAATTTATGAAACATTCTATTTGTATTACGCATGTATATTTACACACTACACTGCAGTAGTGTGGTTAGGTACAGTCAGACAGCTTACAGGAACTCAGGTAAACGTAAAAGCTGTGGTAAAAAAGTTACTACAAAATGTTTATAATGATCTTAGCTATGCTATGTAACTATTGTTTTTAAATTGTATGTTTAGGGGAAGATGATGAAAAAAAAAAAACAGTTAAGATTTCATTTGTGTTCAGAGTCTTTCCAATAATATAATGCAGAAATATCCTTTGAAATCACCTAAATGCCAACTCATTAACCACAATACAAATCTCAGCACAAAATAAAATTACCTGTAAAGTATCAAATTACATTGCACTACTAAATTTTTGGCAAACTAGGAAATGTTCACTTCCAAAATGAGTGCAAAGTGTACTAATTCAATATCAAAACATTATCAAACTTATCTGTATTTGAGCACATTCTGATGTTACACAAAATGTTCTTCCTATTCATCGATCAGTGTGAATTTTTTTAATTGTACAACTTTATAAATCCTAAAAATAAATAAAAAAAACACTTCCATATTTTGCACAGCATGGACCACTGTCCCATCAAATGGCTGCCAGGAGAGCTTTGAGAATGTGCGCACACACATTGCGAGCAGAGAAGTATAAATACAAGTGTGCAGACATCCCTTTTTTAAGCTGTTCTCTCCAACATGTTTTCTGTCTTCACACCTTGTCCTGTGTGCAGCACCATCTCTCTACCTCACCCTTTCTTTCTCCTCACAACCTGCTTGAATTTCTTGGTTTAATGAGTTTGTTTAGTGTCATTTACGTATCTGTCCTTTATGTAATGTTCAACATTCAAGCTTGTTAAATTCCCCTTCTTTGTTCCTAAATTCCCTGCTTGTTTTCAATTTTGCTTTACTGTACCATCCATCATATTCTAACAAAAAGCAAAAGCTCTCAAAAGAATTCAACTTTCAACACTACTGACTGGTATGTTATGATGCAAGATTTGGTATCAATGCAATACCAAGTAAATAAGGATCAATGTCGTCAATGTCAGTAACAATAACAAAACTGATACAGATACATTTTAATAATTAAAGTGGATGCATCATATTGCTAAATCTAAATTGTTCTCTCCATGCATGCGTGGGTTTTCTCTGGGTATTGTGGTTTCCTCCCACTATATTGGCAACTCTAAATTGTCCGGGTGAGTGAGAGAGTGAATGGTTGTTTGTCTCTTTTGTCTCCATGTGGTCCTATGATGGACTTGCAAGTTGTGACCTGCCCAGGGTGCACCCCGCCTCTCACACAGCAACTACTAGATATTGGTACCAGCTCCTCACAGCCCAAAAAGGAACGATAATGAATCAAACCCAGCACAGACTCTGAAAAAGGTTATGGGTAAACAAAAAAATATTTAATAATTGTTGTATCATTTTAC
This sequence comes from Garcialebias charrua, assembly GCA_038048925.1. Lineage (NCBI taxonomy): Eukaryota > Metazoa > Chordata > Actinopteri > Cyprinodontiformes > Rivulidae > Garcialebias > Garcialebias charrua. The sequence continues at coordinate 22,886 of JBBPBX010008410.1, read as the reverse complement.
AACAAAGCTCTACTGCACTTCCTATCTGCCGGTTCCTACTTCAGCCAGGCCTGGATAAGCCAGACCTTGAGTCACATAACGGTACAGCATCAAAGCACAAGAGGAGAAGGAGTAAAGTGTGGCTACTCTGCTGCACGCAGTGACAAGAGCAGCACTTCGAAACAGAGGGACGTACACAGAGCCATGGAAAGCCAGCAAAACCACAGCAACCTATATTCAAAAACTGAAACCAAGTTATTCATTCTATTATACCGATATCATTTGACGTTGAGCCTTACAGCAGTATCAATGACCAGATCAATCTATCTCCACTACTAAACACAATTCAACATAAAGAGTCTGGTCAATATTTGTACTCACTTTAATGAGGAGGCAGTAACAGTTCTTCTGGTGGATATAAAGACCCAAGAGACACAGGATAGCAGGTACAGAATGTAAAAAGACTAACAATTAACTCAATGCACAGGAAGTGCACCTTTCATTTTATGTCTTTTACATTTTACACTGTATGTTTCTATATTGTTTTCTTTTATGTTGATGTAGAATTAATAAATTTATTTTTTTTTAAATGCACAGGAAGTAAAAAATAAAATAATATAAATAAATCAATCAATCTGAAAAGCAACAAATTTTCAAGAGGATAGGACAGAGTGTGACTGGAAGGTACAGTGCTTGGTGATAGAAAGCAGGTGTGAACTTTAAGGCCAGCAGGAAGCAAAAATAATAGTAATATGCAAATAAAAAGAGAAACAAAACAAAAAATAAATCAGGAAGTGAGGAAACTACTACATTAGCACAAAGACTGCCAAACTCAAATTTCAATTCAGTTCAATTCAGTTTATTTATATAGAGCCAAGTCACAGAATAAGTCATCTCAGGGCACTGCACGGAAACATTCATACATAAAAATAATTTAACATTATTTATTTGAGGAGCAGACTGCTTTGAATTTAATTCCATCGCAGAACTCTCATCTTGAGCAAGCATGAAGGTGACAGTGGAAAGGAAAAACTCCCTCATGAGGAAGAAACCTTTTGCAGAACCAGGCTCAGGACAAGCAGCCATCTGCTTCAACTGGCTGGGTTTGAGAGGAACAGATACACAATGGCAATGGCAGATTGAGAATCACATGGATGGATGGATGGATGGATGGATGGATGGATGGATGGATGGATGGATGTTAATAAGATAGAAATAATATCAAATGAAAACTATTCAATTTTACCAATTAATTTAAGGACATGAGGTCAATTTGGCCTAAGCCTATGGCAGAATAACAAGCCAACCCTAACTATAGGATTTATCAAAAAGGAAAATCTTAAGCCCAGTCTTAAAACTGGATGATGTGTCAGCTTTACGGACAGAAATAAAACAAAGTTAAAGAAAATTAGCACAAATTCTAAAAATAATAAATACAAATGAATTATCTTTGCAAAAACCTGAACAGAGAAGTACAAAAATATTAGGCCAAAAACTAAGATGAAACTATTCTGACAGAATAAAAATAGGAAACAAGATACAGAACAAACTCAAATCAACAAGGATATAAAACAAACACAGAAAATATGAAAATTTAACTTAAAACTCTGAAAATCAAAAATTATAATAATATATTCTAAAGTTGAAACTATAGATTAGACTTCATTGAATTATCTCATCAGACTGCAATTGTTGCAAACTAATTGGAGACAAAACTGGGCAGAAGCGTGCACAATTTTACATGAAAACACACCCAGTTATTTGAAATAAAAGTTTTCCCTTGATTTTATTGTATTTTTTAAACAAGTCCAAAGAGCGTGGCTCCTGAACTCGCTCAAGGAAATTGAGAACCCGAACGTTTCAGGACATTTTGGAAAGCCCCTCACAAAATGTTAAATTGTCACCAACCATTCAATGCTGACTCAAGTTCCTTCAAAGTACACAGTACAGTGTACAGTTGTCCCTCGCTACTTTGCAGGTCAACTTTTGCAAACGCGCTCTTTCACGGTTTTTTAACAACTGCCAACTTTAATATTACTCATGTGATTGGGACGGTACAAGATAAAAAGTTAACGAGAAGAAAAAAACTTTGGACAGGCGCCGTCATTTTGTAGTTTTCTTTAAATAAGCCTATACAGTACTCACTCTAAGGCCAGTTAAAAAGAACTACACAACCCAGAAGCCAACACTGCTTCCGGATTATGCTTTCTTGTAGTTTTCTTTCAATAAGCCCACACTGTATCACCAGTCAAAACAACTACACTACCCAGAAGCCAACAGTGCTTCCAGCCGCCGCTTTCTGCCAAAATGGAAGGAAAGTTTTACAGTGCAAATTATGCTATCTATTAAACTCACAGAATTGGCAGGAAAGTCGCAAATAATCCTGAAGCTTCCTGAAGCATATTTATCCACACATCAACCAGGATGGGGCAGTGGGCTTTGTTGGAGCAGATTAGGTCTGCAGAACCAGGACGGAGCTGCGGTTATGCTGAAATAATGAGAACAATTTTGCAGTACTGTGCAGTACATATACAGTATGTATGTTGCTAAAAGTATGTAGATTTAAGAGTTTTGAGCATTGCAGGAGTGTGGGAAGGGTTTATAAAGACTTTAAAGTATATACTGTAAATACTTTGCGGTTTTTCACCTATCGCAGGGGTGTTTGGAATGTAACCCCGCAATAATCGAGGGACTACTGTTCATTCAACCTTATTTACACTAGGATGACTGAATTTTCAAGATCCTGAGGACAAACCCCCTCCTTCTCCTGAACAATTATTGGACCATTAACTGCCTTTTGTTATAAATATGTGTGCACTCAACTCAGACACCCCCACCACACCAGACTGCACAGACTACATTCCAATGTTTCCACCAGGTAAGTAATGCCCCTTTTCCACGGGTCGGCACGGGTCGGATGTTACGTCATATGTGCGTCGCAGAGACCCCCTTCACGCCTTTCCCACCGGATATTCCGTGTTGCTCCGCACCAGATTTCTTGAGATTTTTGGTGTGGTTTCAGAGGGGTGCCAAGGCGTGCTCACCCGCTCCGGAAGGAGGAAGGAGGAGACTCGAGCTGTTTTCACGGAAGCGAGGGAAGCGATCACGGCAGGACTTTACATGATAAACACGGTAAAAACAATTATTTGTTTTTAAAATTATAGCAAAGATGGGTCTTCAGCTGAACGTGTCCTTAATAAAATCACGTATTGCTCAAAACTGCAGGATTTTAAAAAGTAGGATCGCCACGATCGCCACGAGCAACGCGCGCGGGCGGCTTTATGTCTTTAAAATGTAGCTCAATGAACAGATATAAAATATATTTCATAGCTGACTTTATAGTACGAGGGCTCCTGAGCTCAACCACGCTTTAATATTGTCACGTAGTGGTCAAATCTGCTGCATTTAAAGTAGGTTCGCTTTGACTTCTTCCAAACCTGTGCTTGCACAACGAAAATAAATTATAAAAATTCGAATTTTATTTCAAATAACTCCAACAGGATATAGTCAGTATATGAACATGTTGTGATCACACTATATTTTTTTGAAAAATATCTGCCGTGTGGTTTTTGATATAATTGATGATATGTGATACAAAGTACAAGGGAGAAAAATAATGGAGCTAGCTTGACACATTTATGTCTATAAAACATTGAATTTTATTTCAAATAACTCCAACAGGATAAAGTCAGTACATGAACATGTTGTGATCACACTATATTTTTTTGAAAAATATCTGCCATGTGGTTTTTGATATAATTGATGATATGTGATACAAAGTACAAGGGAGAAAAATAATGGAGCTAGCTTGACACATTTATGTCTATAAAACATTGAATTTTATTTCAAATAACTCCAACAGGATACAGTCAGTATATGAACATGTTGTGATCACACTATATTTTTTTGAAAAATATCTGCCGTGTGGTTTTTGATATAATTGATGATATGTGATACAAAGTACAAGGGAGAAAAATAATGGAGCTAGCTTGACACATTTATGTCTATAAAACATTGAATTTTATTTCAAATAACTCCAACAGGATAAAGTCAGTATATGAACATGTTGTGATCACACTGTGTTGTTTAAAAAAAAAACAGTTTCTGGACTAAATTAATCACATTTTTCTTTTACAGTCAACAGAAGAAAATCACCAGAATTCAACAACCTGTGTCATCTTCTGGAGGAAGACGTGAGACACCAGATGGAAATTTGTTACTTCTGTTTGTCACTTCAAACTTTTCCTATTAAACGTTATATTTTCTTAAGTGGTGTCCTCGAACATTCAATTTCCTAAACTTATTTTATAATGTGAAGTGTGTATTGTGTTTAAATCCATACTGGAAGTTAAGAGAACTTTCCATTTGCATTTGACCTTTAAAGAATCATAAGATAAAGATTATTAGAATCTGCTCAACTGTTATTACGTTATAAATTATTTGGTTCTAGGATGAAGTCATACAAAAAAAGTCAAAAATTAAAAGTGGCCAAAGTCCTTTGGACAGTTTAAAGTTAAAGAATTCACAGACCATCCATCTACCATCTACCATCTACCACCCAGCAGCAACTTTACCAGGGAAACTCTGGCAGTTTCAAAGATCACAGTGTGATGTTTTAAATCAACTTTATTTATAAAGCACATTTTAAAAACCACAGGGTCAACCAAAGTGCTGTACAATAACATAAAAGACAAGTTAATTAAAAACTATAAAAAGCATACAAAAATAAATACATATACCAGTCTTACTGCAGGTGTGTTAACATGCCATAAAAGATAAGATCACGTGTTAAAAGCCAAGGAATAAATGTGTGTTTTTAAATAAGATTTAAAAAGTTTTGAGGACTGTCAGCAGCAACTGCTCAGCTGATCTGAGATCGGGGAGGGCAGGAAGGTTGAAGCAGCTCAGACAAATATGGTTTTGCAACTTTATCAAGCACCTTGTGCATAACTAAATAATAAAATATGTTTTTAATACATCTTTATTGTAAAAATACTAAATTGGAAAATACATGGGTTTAAAGAAGGCAACAAGGTAGGATTATGAATTGGGTTTAAAGATTACAGCTCATGAGGTACTCATTATAGCATGACATCTCTTTCACAACATTCTGTCAAAGCCTTTATTGTGTTCTTCTTCTAGTGGTGGCTACTAGTAAATAGCTTGAGGGAACACTACTGCCACCATGTGGTAAGACGAGTAGGATTCTGGACCCCGCCCACAGAAGGGGTACAAAAAAGCTGTGGAAACAGAATATAGATGTGACCCGACCCGAACTGAGCTGATCTGAGCCGATCCAACCCGAGCCGAGCCGAGCGGTGGAAAAGAGGCATAAGACCCTGCTTGCACTTCCCCCCTTAGTCAGAAGAGAGGCCTTGACCTAAATTCACACATAACAGACCCTGAATTTATCTCACAGTTGAGCATTTTGGGACATCCACTGAATGGAAAGCTTTGTCTGCTCAGAACAATTTTATGCATAAAATTGTCTTATACTGCTGTGCTGATTATCCTGTAACCCTGATGGTCTGTCAAATAAATTATTTTGCTTACAAGTACTGTCTCTCTCCTTGTCCTTGGCACATGTATATACGGTGCATGCCGGCACATGCAGGTGGCCCATTGCTGTGTTCTACAACATGCTTGAACTATTGTTGTCCGTCACCTGATGGACCGACACAGGTCACATGACATGAGGTCAACTGACAAAACGACACAGGTCACACGACATGAAGTCAACTGACGGACCGACACAGGTCACACGGCATGAGGTCAACTGACGTACCGACACAGGTCACATGACCTGAGGTCAAGTGACGGACCAACACAGGTCACACGACATGAAGTCAACTGACGTACTGACACAGGTCACACGGCATGAGGTCAACTGACGTACCGACACAGGTCACATGACCTGAGGTCAACTGACGGACCGACACAGGTCACATGACCTGAGGTCAACTGACGGACCGACACAGGTCACATGACCTGAGGTCAACTGACGGACCGACACAGGTCACATGACCTGAGGTCAACTGACGGACCGACACAGGTCACATGACCTGAGGTCAACTGACGGACCGACACAGGTCACATGACCTGAGGTCAACTGACGGACCGACACAGGTCACATGACCTGAGGTCAACTGACGGACCGACACAGGTCACATGACCTGAGGTCAACTGACGGACCGACACAGGTCACATGACCTGAGGTCAACTGACGGACCGACACAGGTCACATGACCTGAGGTCAACTGACGGACCGACACAGGTCACATGACCTGAGGTCAACTGACGGACCGACACAGGTCACATGACCTGAGGTCAACTGACGGACCGACACAGGTCACATGACCTGAGGTCAACTGATGGACCGACACAGGTCACATGACCTGAGGTCAACTTACGTACCGACACAGGTCACATGACCTGAGGTCAACTGATGGACCGACACAGGTCACATGACCTGAGGTCAACTGACGGACCGACACAGGTCACATGACCTGAGGTCAACTGACGGACCGACACAGGTCACATGACCTGAGGTCAACTGACGGACCGACACAGGTCACATGACCTGAGGTCAACTGACGGACTGACACAGGTCACATGACCTGAGGTCAACTGACGGACCGACACAGGTCACATGACCTGAGGTCAACTGACGGACTGACACAGGTCACATGACCCGAGGTCAACTGACGGACCGACACAGGTCACATGACCTGAGGTCAACTGACGGACCGACATACGTCACACGACATGAAGTCAACTGTTGGACCGACACAGATCACATGACCTGAGGTCAACTGACAGACCGACACAGGTCACACTTGACCTGAGGTCAACTGACGGACCGACATACGTCACACGACATGAAGTCAACTGTTGGACCGACACAGGTCACATGACCTGAGGTCAACTGACAGACCGACACAGGTCACATGACCCGAGGTCAACTGACGGACCGACACGGGTCGCATTACCCGAGGTCAACTGAAGGAATGACACAGGTCACATGACCTGAGGTCAACTGATGGACCGACATAGGTCATACAACATGAAGTCAACTGATGGACCAACACATGTCCCATGACCTGAGGTCAACAGACGGACCGACACAGGTCACATGATCCGAGGTCAACTGACGTACCGACAAAGGTCACATGACCTGAGGTCAACTGACGGACCGACACAGGTCACATGACCCGAGGTCAACTGACGGACCGACACAAGTCACATGACCTGAGATCAACTGACGGACAGACATAGGTCACACGACATGAAGTCAACTGATGGACTGACACAGGTCACATGACCGGAGGTCAACTTACGGACTGACACAGGTCACATGACCCGAGGTCAACCGACGGACCGACACAGGCCACACGGCATGAGGTCAACCGACGTACCGACACAGGTCACACGACATGAGGTCAACTGTCGTACCGACACAGGTCACATGACCTGAGGTCAACTGATGGACCGACACAGGTCACATGACCCGAGGTCAACTGACGGACCGACACAGGTCACATGACCTGAGGTCAACTGACGGACTGACACAGGTCACATGACATGAAGTCAACTGATGGACCGACACAGGTCACACGACATGAGGTCAACTGACGGACTGACACAGGTCACATGACATGAGGTCAACTGACGGACCGACACAGGTCACATGACCTGAGGTCAACTGACTCACCGGTATAATGGACCAGATTGCACATTTATATACGGTGCGGCCCATTGCCGTGTTCTACAACATGCTTGACCTGGCAGCGATAAATGCTTATGTGTTATACAAGGCTTGCACTGGGTCCAAGGATTTTGGACTGAGGGGTAGGGGGTGGGGGGGTGTAGGTGTAGAATTAATGGGTCATTAGCAGGGTCATTAGCATGTGAATCGACATTATATAGCCCACTGAAAGGGACCGGGGGATTTGGAAGCCAAGTTCCCTTGCGCAAAAAAGCGCAGCCTTAGTCAAATTAGTGTTCAGCAGCAGAACCCTCTGTGGTTCTCTGCAGGACTTCATCAGTCTCTCTCCTGGTTCTGGAGGAGTTCTGACCCACTCTTCTTTCCATTGTTGCTTCAGTTCTTTGAGGTTTCTGCTCAGCTCTCTGAAGGTCCCACCTTCAGGTTCAGGTTCTGGACTCTGACTGGGCCGTTGATTTGATTTGATGTTTATTCATTCATTTTAAAAGAACAATACAAAACAGTTTCATCAGATACAAGAATACAAGTAGGATAAAATGAAAGGAGCAGAAAGAAGATGAAATCTTATTATATCTGCCCCTTATTTCACAGTTTGTTCAACCAATGATAACCTTCAAACTACATCACAAAATGAATAAATCTACTAATTTATCTAACTGTAATACACAAACTACATCACAAAATGAATAACTCTACTTAATTTTTCTAACTGTAATACACAAACTACATCACAAAATGAATAACTCTACTTAATTTTTCTAACTGTAATACACAAACTACATCACAAAATGAATAACTCTACTTAATTTTTCTAACTGTAATACACAAACACACTAAGCTACATCATAAGTACAACATAAGTGTAATACACAAACACACTAAGCTACATCATATATAGTTTTTGAGCAAGTCCTTTTTGACCTTTTTCTTAAATGTATACATTGATTTTGCATTTTTAACATCACTCTCCAGAACATTCCACAATCCAACTCCCTGAATTGAGGTAGACCGTCCCTTTAAGCTGGTTCTGAATTGTGGTTTGATGAATATCTGTCCCTTTAAGATTGTAATAACTTTGTCTAAATTTCTTTGGATATTTAAAGGTAATGTGTTATTATGAGCCCTATACATAACTGATAAAATACTATATTCTACCAATTCCTGGAATTTCAATAAATTTAGCTGAAGAAACAAGGTGTTTGATGGGTGACTGAAATGTTTTCTGGTGATTACTCTTACAGCTCTCTTTTGTAAAATAAAAACAGGCTTTGTAATTGTTTTGCACGCTTTTCCCCAAACCTCAATACAATAGATTAAATGTGGAACAATGATTGTGTTATACAACATATACAGAGCTTTATCAATTAAAAAATCCCTGACTTTATATACAGGTACATGAACACACAGCATGACAATCACAAACACCTGGACAACAAAATGGAGGAGATAAGCAAGACAATTAACAGAGAGACCAGGGAGTGTAGGGATGGGGACCCATCACCTGAGAGCAACATGCTTACAACTGTTATCTTGAAGTTCTAGGGTGTAGAGAGCCACAGAAACGGTTATGGTAGGCCGGATTTGGCCCACGGGCCTTGAGTTTGACACATGCGATCTAGTGGTACTAAAAGTAACAAAAGAAGAAGAAAAAAACAGCCAAATATGTCAGCAGTTTAGCTAACAGACTTTGGAATGGGTACATTTTGTC